>JAQHUG010000348.1:809344-821294 GCA_028555095.1 Dicrostonyx torquatus | reverse complement strand
TCACTGTGCCACCCGGCTATTTTTGAATCACTGCATCGTCTGTGTCATCTGCATCATAGCAAATTTCTAATGATAAGGTTACAGTATACAATTATGTATTTAACTCCCAATTGAAAATAATTGGTATTTGCAAGCTGCAGGAATGGAGAGATCAGGATGTCTTTTGGACAAGTTTCCACTGAGAACACAGCTCCCTTCCTGGAAGGGGGTGGAGACACAGCAGAGATCCCCATCCCCTAACCCTGGAGATGAGCTCCTCTTTTGACCCCCAAGAGCAGCTTAAGGAGCCACCCCGAAGCAGCTCGGAATGGCCTCCAGACTGCAAGTCATCCTAAGCTAATGAGCAGCTGTTTCACTTTGGGAGAGACCTTCAGAGAGGAGGGGCCCTTCCCCAGCAGGAACTATTAGTACCATGGTGAAAAAAGTCATTACAAACTGTGTATCCACCTTCTGGATAGCTTTCTGTTTCTCATCATGGGCCCTCTTCCCAACTTAATATATGAAAACCCACCCCGAAAGTTTGTTGAAGAATAACTAGTGTCTTTCCATTTTCCCATCATCTGGGTTCTAATCCAAAGATCCCAGATGATCTTTCACTAAGGAAGTTTTATTGGGGGACTCCCTCCCCCCACCCCATACCTCTACACACACACACACACACACACACACACACACACACACACAACCCCAGTGAGCTGTAAAGTGGAAATTTCACTCTGGCTTTCCAGCACTGTTTTCACAGCAGCTGGAAGAGGGGTCACTGTCCTCGCTCGTGTAAACAAAAAGGCCAAGCAGCAGCCCTCAGGCACTAGGACAAACACAGACTCCTGCTGGGAGGGCAGCCCCGTGCAGGGGAATGCACAGCAGGGTGGTGTTGGCCAGGAAGCGGTTGTCTACCAGCTATGACTTCGCTGTCTTTCATGGGAAAGCAGGACCCACCGGTAGCTTCCTTTCAAAGGGGCCATTTTCTTGTTGACTGACTGCCCATATATGGTGTCTTCTGTCAAGAGACTGGGCTTAAGCCTCAAGAAGGAAGCCTTGAGTAAATTAGCACACTCAAAGGCTGCGTCTTGCAGGAAATGTCTACAGACATCACAGTGTTCCTAAACGCTCCTGTTGCTGTTGTCAAGGGTTATCAAGTTTGACTTTGCTAATAAGGAAAGTACAGTACGCGAAGGAGAGGAGGGCTGTAACTAATCTGGGTGCCGTCGATGAAGAAAGAATTGCTAAGCAAAGTATAATGCATGAATAAGGCTGCTCCAAGAACAGATAAAACACTTGGCAGAAACTATTTTGGGTGCCCTGTAGTACTGTGGAGCCTACCCATTAATTTATAAACAGTTGATCTACTAATTACAAAACCTTTTTATCTATTCATTTCACCAGGTCCCTAAGGAGCAAGGCGAGCAGCCCAAGTTCCTACTGCCTTGCACTGACTAGCTCTCTGCAATTTCCGGAAGTAAATAGATTTGTTTTTATAAAAAGAACTTTATAATATCTTTAATTTTTAATCTTTTAAAATGGCACGCAGAGCAACAGGTTTGCTTATGGTGTTTTCACACGCACTCAGTTTGGGTTGATTCTTCCTTCTCCCATCGCCTGAGCCCTGTCCTGCTGTGCTCTTCCACTCTAAGCATTGCCCTGGGTGCTTTCATATCATACATCTTCCCTTAAAGCCGCTTCTGCCCATCTCCTGGGCCCATTTCTGGCTTGTTGACTGCTACCGCCACACACTCCATGTAAATACACATATCCAACAACTAGAAGCTAGGACCCACACGAGAGAACGTGTATTTGTCTTTCTGAGTCTTTGTGTAACCTCATGCACATATATTGTACGTAAATAAAAAATAGTCTCCTTTATATATTTATTTTCTTTATCACCAGGGTAACTGCTACCATAAATAGAGCGGGAAGACCACCCACTGGCTGGTTCCTAGGACAAAAGCCTAGGCACAGCCACAATCTGGCAGGCATTATCACTCGGGATTTCACGAGGTATAAATTGAATTTCGCTATTACCACTTGGAGCCCTAGGTCTTCTCAGTACACTTGAGTGTGGAGGAATTAATCACCTGTGGCTATAGGACTGAGATCTCTGCTTGCTGCCCACCAGTCAAAAGCTATTCTCTGCTATCATAGGACACCTAACTTTCATGTCTACTCTTTCTCTTTTTAAAAGCAAGGAGAAGGTCCAGCCCATATCAGCCCTTATCTGGAGGAAGATTCTAGAACCTTAAAGCTCCAGCTCATCAGATTAGGACAGGTCTGTTAGATAACCTTCCTATCTTAAGGTCAATTATTTAGAACATTAACTATACCTGCATAAAGATCTTTTCAGAGCAGCCCTTGTGTCTCTGTTCAAGAAGACAATTGATTCTGAGTCCTCACGATGGGTTGGCCCACCCACTGAGAAAGTGTGCATGATCTCATTGGAGCTCACCAAATCCAGCTGGACTGGGACTGAACAAGCATATGATCAAACCGGACTCTCTGAATGTGGCTGCCAACAGGGACAGACTGAGAAGCCATTGACAATGGCACTGGGACCTGTCTCTTCTTGGGACACTAGTTAACTTGGATACACACCTTCCTAGGCCTGGATGAAGGGGGGAGGGCCTTGGACTTCCCACAGGGCAGGGTACCCTGGCCTCTCTAAAGGATGGAGGGGGAGGGAGGAGGGGTAGTGGGGGAGTGGGCGGGGAATTGGAGAAGGGGAGGAAGTGTCAATTTTTGAATGGAAAAATAAAAAAGTTCCTTTATTACATTAAAAAAAAAAAAAGATTCTGAGTCCTGGAGTATGGAAGTCTTGGTAACCATGTTCAAATTCCACCAAACAGGCTAGAGAGATGGCTGAGCAGGTTAAGGCTCGAAATGCCAAGACAAGATGAATTCAATGTTTTGCCACATGGTGAAAAGAGAAAGACCGGACTTTTAGAATCAGTAACATTTTCACAACATAAAAACCGGACTTTAAAATTCTTCCCAGTACCCTTTTTCCTGCTCTAAATTAAATATTCTAGATACTTCAATAATTCAAATTGAGACTGCCTTCCTCCCAGGTAAGATTTATAAACTTCTTGAAGGCAGCTAACAAGACTTGTCCTTTTCCATTCTCTACATATGTTACTATCAACCAGGGGTAGAGAGAGCGAGAGAGAGAGAATATTCAAATGTGTATTTGCTAACTCAGACATAACTGCTTTTTTTATATTTATTTATTATGTATACAATATTCTGTCTGTGTGTATGCCTGCAGGCCAGAAGAGGGCACCAGACCCCATTACAGATGGTTGTGAACCACCATGTGGTTGCTGGGAATTGAACTCAGGACCTTTGGAAGAGCAGGCAATGCTCTTAACCTCTGAGCCATCTCTCCAGCCCTCAGACATAACTGCTTTAATGTCACATGTAAACACTTAATATCTTCCTTTCTTCACAAAAGACAGGTGGTCCTAGCAGAAGCAAGGTCAAGACTGCAGGCACTGGAAAGTCCAATACCATTTTAATGAAGACATTTAGAGTCATGAAAGAAGTACACACATGTGTGTTTGTTTCAAAGGGTCATAAGAGCAGCGAGGGGTTGTTTCCAAAGCTAACAGTTACACGTGAGCTAAAGCACCGTTACTCATCAGGTCGATGTCTGTCTACTCGCTTTCTTCTCCCTGGAGCACACAAGAGTAAGAAACAGAAAATATAAAAATATACTGTTCACTTCGGCAACAAATAGAAACCAAACCCTACTGCATGCCTGAACAAAACAGTGGGCCCTCTGTTTTTATAGGGGGCCTGAGTGTCTTCGCCACTGTTCTAGTGCTGTGAGGAGGTACCATGGTCGAAGGAACTAATATAAAAGGCGGCATTTAATTGACGTTGCATTAGTTTCAGAGGTTAGTCCATTATCATCATGGCAAGAAACACAGCAGCATGCAGGCCGACAGTGCTGTATAAGTTGCTGAGAGTTCTACACCCTGATCTGTAAACAAGAAGAAAACCCAGTAACAGACTTCCTCCAACAAGGCCACACCCACTCTGACAAAACCACACCTCTTGATCCTTTGAATCCCTTTTAAACAGTTCCACTCCCTGACAACTAAACATTCAAACCTAGGGGGCCATTCTTATTCAAACCACAACAATGAGCTCAGGGAGAAGGCAAGCAAAAAGGTGTGCATCACCAGGAAAAAACATCATAGAGATGAAGCTGGCTTGGAGTGCTTGCTCAGCAAAGGGGATAAATGGGGCTCCTCTTCTTTATGAGGAACCAGGAGAATGAGCAAAAACAGTTCTGGTATCTCTTGGGAAGACTCTGAGGCCCGACTGCTACTGACAGAATGCTGGGAGAGGTCAGGAAGCCTGGAGACCCTGGCTGAAAGAGCACTCGGTCAGCAGCGAGGCCTGGAAAGGGGCTGGAGCCATATCATGCAGAGCGGAAGCCCCTAAGACGGGTTCTGAAGAGATGAGAATACGAAGTGGACTTAACATGTGGACAAGAACATCCTGGGGGATGGATGGTGAGCAGAGTAAAGGAAGGCTGGAGCTGCCCGGGCTAGGGGCCCAGCTCTCAAGGGTGAGATAAATGCTGCTCAACCTCCTGCGATCAAAACGAGAGGAAGAGACAATTGAAAAGCTGGTTTTAACTTATTTCACCACTTCAAAATTACTCATGAAGAAGAAAAGCCAGGATCTGGGAAGAGTTTATCAGACAAATGATGGCACAGCTGAGACCCTCAGGGACCTGAAGAAAAGGTCTTCTGGGTTGGTAGGTGCTTTCCTGGTGCCCCAAGAATTATAAAGCACATCAGTAACTGCCCTCTGGTACTTTAACTATCAAAAACTGCGGAACAAAGAATAAAAGGAGCCCATGCTAAATCGAACTCTGGAGCATTCGGGGAACTGCTAGAACCTTGAACTACTAAGCAGGCCCCTGCTTCCTCCCACTTCCAGCTCTCCTGGGGGAAGCCAGGCTCTCCCTCCACAGCTTCTCTTCTGCTCGGTGCACAGCTGCCCTTTCTGTGTGTGCGATTTTGTTTCCCCCGATGATATCAGAGCAAAAGCCTGCAGCTGGCACTGATCTCCGCTGTTATCACCTTGTAGCTGGGTCCCTAAAGGAGGCCTTCAAAGCACTTAGCGCAGACACAGCCAGACATTGGCAGGGCATCCTAAAAGGGTTCACCGGGGATCTAGAGCATGCCTGGAGTGACCAAAAGAGGGGTACTTTACACTCTCGTTCACACGCCCGGTCCTCTGTAAGTGTATAAAGATCTGTGTCCCTGAGACAACAGGAAACTTATGGAAAAGATTTTATTAGGAAGAATATAACAGAAAAGTTGTGACCAGACTAGAGAGATTGATGTGGGATTCCCCTCTGTATGCTGTGATTACCACTGGCTAATAAAGAAAACTGTCTTGGGCCTGTGAGGGACAGAATAGAGCTAGGCTGGGGAGGGGTAAGAATGGGGACAACTAAACTGAATGCTGGGAGGAAGAAGGCGAAGTCGAGATATGCCACCACTGCCAGAGACAGACACACTGGAACTTTGCCTGTAGGCCAAGCCAAAAATACGTTTAAGTGATTGGCCAAGCAGTGATTTAAATAATATAGTTTCTGAGTGGTTATTTCGAGTCTGGGCAGCCGAGAACAAACAAGCAGCCTCCTACTACAAGAGATGACTCAGCAGTTAAGAGCACTTGCTGCAGAAGATCAGGGTTTGCCTCCTGGATCCCGCATGGCCATTCACTACTGTCCCTATCTCCAGCTTATGGGGAGTGAATGCCTCTTCCGACTCCGGTGGGCTCCTACCTCCATGTGGGAGCCCAACTCTGTTTCGTTCATTTGCTCTGCTTTTTGTAACTTTGTACGGTGACAAAGTGATGGGGGTGCGTAGCCGCTTTGATTTAATTTATTGTGTTTGATTAAAAATCTTGCTCATTTCAGATAATATAACTACTGGTTCCTCACTTAGTTTATCATTCTTTGACTTAAGCAAATCTGAAATGTTTGAACCAGTTCAAATAAATAATTTTTTTCAGCTGACTATTATTCCTCCTGTCTACTAGTTTCCATCTTGAGCAACAGAATTTGATTCTGTGTCATTCATTGTTTCTTCAATGTCTAATGATGGGTTTCTTCTCAGACACGAAATTTGAACTAGAAAGTCTGAGGCCATTCGCTGAACAGACCCACTGAGAGGTTCAATACTATATGTTACTGTAAGAATCGAGTGAAAACAAACAGAACCATCGAACAGTCAAAGTTCAATATCTCAGGTCTGGCTCAAAAATAGAAAGGTGTGAAACTATTCTACCTGTGAGAGCCAAATGACTCGTAAGACCACAGGTCAGCGTGCGTGAGCTGGCATATCCGAGGGGTTATGTGCACGTGTACACAGATAAGCTGCACGATGTCTCTTATCTCTACTGCATACAAAATCTGTAGCTAGGCTTTCTTTCACGCCCCTTCATTGTCTCAACCTTCCCTTTCTTTTCTTCATCTCTTGAATCTCCCTTATGCCACGCAATCCACTTCTACACAGGGTCCCTCTCCCGGCGTGTTCACGGGACGTCTGGCCACCGTAGACACATACAATCTTTACATTATGTTATCTGTTCCTTTATTGAGATCCCTAACAAACAAACTATACTTGTTTCTATTTCACAAAACCCGGGCCTTTAGTATGAGACACCCTGATTTCCTTAAAGCACAGAGCTGAGAGGCCTGTGCATGGGGTTTAAGGACAATCCCTCTGCGTAGCAGGATAATAGTTTAGTCACCCGGAATGCATTGTGGCTGCTACTTTTTACCCTGCTCCTTTTACAATCCCGTAGGTGGAGGATGAGAACTAATAGGGGTCTGAGGTAGCAGGAAGTGACACCACAGCCTACTTTTCCTCCTGTCTGGATATGGAGTTTCGCACACCAACTGCAGGACGCCCTCCTTCAACAGGACCGACGTTCAGAGGGAAGGGCACCTACAGTGACAGCCACCAAAGGCTACTCAGCCTACACCCAGTCTGGTTGACTGCTAAGACCCCAGATTCCACAACACATTCGGAGCAAGCACCAGGACTTTAAAACAAGGCTTCAGTGAGTGAATTGAAGCAAACTCCAAACTTAAAATTAAGCAACCTACAAACACATAGCTAGCAGCGATTTCCTATGGTCAATTTTCCAAAACAAAAAAAAAAATTTTTTTAAAAAATACATTTTTCTTCAGAGTTCACGTATCAAATAAAATATTCATAGCGTTTGATTTGGGACAGTTGCAGGCATGGACCCGGAGACTTCCTTCCTCTCCTTTTCCATCGTCTGCTCTTCCTCATCCTTCCTAAGCTGCTGCTAATAAGACAGGAAACATCTCCAAGGAGTGTGTGTGACAAGACATGCTATACCGCACTCCTCTGAGAAGTTCAAGCTTTTGGGGATCCCTGCCTCAGCTTCCTCTGCCTCTCTTTACCCTTCCTTCATCCAGAGTAACTTTGGAGCTAAACAGAACCAAAGCTCATTCCCCCAGCCCGAGATCTGCACAGTCATGTCTCCCAAGTAGCTACGTTCAACACCGGCCTTTCAAAAAAGAGAGGAAACTCAAATTAACGATGAGATATAAATAAATTCCAGACAAAGTTATACAGGATCACAGGCTCAGTTTCTGAAAACTTGCCTGACAACCTCATGGGTTCTCATTATAAGCAGCTGGGAAACTGTATACCAAAGACACGGAGACATTCGGCCAGGGAGGAATGGGACAATTAGTCATAAACCTTGAGGCTGCCACAACCAAACCAAAGTTACCATTATCGAATGTGAAAGAGTTGTACGTTTTAAAAGTCATCCTTTAAGTTAGGCCTTGTTTCCAGTGTGCTCCCAACATTAGGGCAATTACAACAAACGAAACCACTTTCAGAAGGCAAACAGGACTCACTCTGAGGAATAAGACACGTTGTTTTGAAAGTTCAGAACCTGAGAGATTGGAGAAAATATGAGCAGAACACTCACTTTTCTTCATACTGTTATAAGGCATGCTGGCCTATCCACATCTGAACTATCTCTGCCTGACATGATTAGTAAGGTCTCTTTAGCAAATTCCTCCTGCACCAGGAACTAAAGGAACTGAGGACTAGGAATGGAAGGGTTGATTTGTATCTTCAAACTCACTCGGGCTGCTCCTATTTCAACAACAGCTCAGATACTCTGCTGGAATTGCTAAGAACTTCTTCCAGCAACCACTCCATGCATGGCCTCTCATGATGCAGGTGTCGGCGAGGGTCGGTGTGAGTGGCAGCATTCTACCTGTTCAAGTGGTGGCCAGTTACAAAAGTGATATTCCAAAATGCAGGTACACAACTACACAGGCATCAGACCACACACGGAGGTATGCAGCAGCGCAAAGGGTGCAAGAATAGCCCGGCTGCATTCTGCATTTTCACTGAACCAAGCAAGAGAACATGGCTTAGAGTAACTCACGTGGGGTGGGGGAAGCCACAGACAAATTCTGAGTTGAATCCTTGACTTTGCTGTAATCTGAAGCTCAGCCAAAGTCTAATATGTGACCTGTTACACAACAGGCAGTCACCGCAGGCAGTTTAACAAAGATGTATTCACGGAATGCCATCATGCAAGCAGGGTGGGAGAAAACTAGAAGGACAGGATTGGGGACTCGGGACTGGGGACTGGGACTCAGAGACTGGCTCTTCGATCTGTAGGGAATTACAGCCTCCAGTGGCCAAAGACTAACTTTGTGTGTGTGTGTGTGTCACTTGGACAGTCTTGGGAATTCATTCGTTCTCTGTAAAAGACCAAGTATCACCATGCAATTAACCGTCAATAAAGATTAGCTGTTATTACTATTGCAAAAGTAAAATCACCTTCTGCAAAGGAAAGATTATCAAAACTTAGAAGGCACAAAGCTTACAAAATTAGGACTTCCTAAAATAAATGAATGAATAAACAGATAGATGTTGTAAATAGGGAAGAGAGGTGTGCATGTTGTGTTCACCAGCTGCCAGCATCTGGCCCGCTCAGCCGCTGGCTGCCTGCACCCTAAATAACCACATGACAAATTGGATTCATTTAAATACTGCCTTGCCCGTTATCTCTAGCCTTTTCCCGGCTAGCCCTCACCTCATAAACTAACCCATTATAAAAGTCTGTATGTCACCACGAGGTGGGTGACTTACCAGACGGAACTTCCTTCTGCTACGGGGGCCTCATGGCGACTAACTCACTTCCTTTCTTCTCCTCCCAGAACTTCCGTTCTGTCTACTCCGCCACCTAAGGGGCTGACCTATCTCATAAGCCAGGCAGCTCTTTATTCAACCAATAAGAGTAATACAAAATATAGGAGAACACTCCCACATCAGATAGATACATGATAGATAGACAGATGGATAGACAGACAGACAGATGATAGATAGATGGATAGATAGATAGATAGATAGATAGATAGATAGATAGATAAAGTGTTTCCCCCGAAAGCAGTTCTTAGGTCCAGCCCTAGTAATTCCAATATGGTAGGTCTAGTGCAGTGGTTCTCAACCTTCCTCATGCTGAGAGTGTCTAATACAATTCATCGTGTAGCGGTGATCCCCCAACCATGAAATTATTTCAATGCTACTTTACTACGTCGTAGTTTTGCTACTGTTATGAATTGTAATGCTGATGTCTGATGTGCAAGATTCCAGACATGTGACTCCAAAGGGGTCACAAACCACAGGTTGAAAACCACTGGTCTAGAGCAACAGCAGCAGAGCCATTTATAGAACTATCTTAGGAGATGCTGATGATGCTGATGACGCAGAAGATGCCTGTATGTCCTGAGTCACCCTGCTAACTGGAAACCAGTGCATTAGGGAAGCTGGTGGAAGCTGCTAAGAACGGCCAAACAGACATGCGATTTCAACCTTCTACCCTCAGCTGCTCCACCTGCAGCATCTTCCAGCTGAAGAGTCAGCAGCAAACCCTGCAGGGGTGGACGCCAGACTCTTTCCATGCGGCCCCAAGATATGTGCAATCTAACCGAAAGACAGGAGAAGAGGAGGTAGGGCAAAGGGCCCAATAAAGCTAACTGCCTGTGGATTCTGGTGGCCAGGTAAGCATGGGTCCCTGCTGGCCCACATTAAAGCGAAACAAGTCGCTTCCTAAAAGAGACAAGGACTCTCCTCTGCAAACAAGGTGAGGGGCTCATTCCCGTATACGTACATGGCAGAAGGTGAGAACTAAAAAAATTATTTTGCTATAATCATGACAACTGTGGAATTTACAATTATCTCTCTTTTAGAAAAGAAGACAAATGGAGGTCTTAAATAGATAGAAAATAGCACACAAAGCCACAGCCGGAGCAAGACCTAGCAGGTCTGGGCGCAGCCTCCAAAACACAGAATGAATTCTTTCTCTGGCTCCCCACGCCCCCCTCTCCCAAGTCTAAGCCACATTACTGTGTTCTCAAGTACATAAAAGAGCCTGCTCCACAGTCCCCCTGGTCCTACACACTGCCTCCCTGTCTCACGTATCCAGGTTTATGGAGGCTTCTGTTTTTATTGTCTGCCTGCCTCTGTTAGATTATACTCCCCTTGTGAGGTACATTGCATAGCCTAGCCATGTGGCTCATTCCTATAAGCCCTACACCTCATGAAGATGTGCTCGAGACTCACTCTATCCTGCTTTTTAGTTGAGCAACGTCAAGTCCGCTCTGTAGGCAGTTTCTATCATACGGAGTCCCACTTTGGTGAAACCCTGCTGAATTTCATTTACAAACTGCAAAATAGGAGTCAAGGCGTCAGCCACTCAATAGAACGGTACCAAATCAGGACTTGACTTTCAACATCAACTAAGACAACCCTGAGTTATGCTCAAGAACAACTGATGTCACACCTCTCAGGAGGATGTCACACCTCTCAGGAGGATGTCACACCTCTCAGGAGGATGGATACTTTCTACCTACATTGCTCAGATGGCACCTACCAATGAGGCTACAAATCAAAGCATTTGTTCCAATGAAAGGGGGGGTGGTTAAAATCAAGTGACTGTAGCAAAAGTTAGCTTTTCGCACACTTGGGGAAAACAGTAATAATTAAGAAATTAAGAAGAGAAGAACAGTTTGGTTTCAAGACTGTAGAAGAAACCACTGACTTCATTTTAACAAACCTCAGAGAACTAAGACAACACCATAGTTGGGTACAGTATTCATGGAACCAAACAACGACAAGAAAAACAACAACAATCAAAGTTGGAAAAGATTCCAGCATGCTAGCAAGGGAAGGTTGTACACATTTACCTAAATATGACTTATGCTACTCACAGGGCAGCAGATCTCAGCAGCCACTTGTACCTGTTCCACCAGCTGATGCCACAATACTAAGCCAGCAGGACAGCATGGGATCTACAGCTCCGGTGCTATAAACAGTGTTGCCTCACTTGTCACTCAATGTCTTTCCTCTGGTTTCTTTAAGGCTTTAACGCATGCCAGTCATTTCACCAGTAATGCTAGTCTGTCTTCCTTTCCATCTCTTGCTCTTGGAGAAATGGGACCTCTGAGTAATTGCCTGGTTTGTGTGGCATTAAACAAAGTGCTCAGAGAAATACTATAGAAATGAGGACCTTTTTTTACCCAACCCGATGATGTCCAAGGTGCCAATGCAAGAATCTGAAGACTAGTACCGGCAATTCTCATCCACGCATCATGGGGCGTGGTGTTTCTACTGAACAGATGGGAAAACTGAGGCACAGCCTATTCAAGGGCCACATGAGACATGGAAGAAGACTTCAAACTCAGAGCTGCAAGGCGCCTGTTTCCAATGTGCAGACAAAAGTCATGTTGTGAAGACTCAATAAATCTCAAGACTGGAAAGGGATAAGCGTGAAAAAGAGGAGAAGAGCCAGAAGACCATCCCTACCAGGATCAGTCTAGCATGGTCCTGTGACACATCTGTCTCTGTCTCTGTCTCTGTCTCTG
>JAQHUG010000348.1:786291-806665 GCA_028555095.1 Dicrostonyx torquatus | reverse complement strand
AAAGAAACAGTAGTCTCTGTACAACTGGAGGCACGAACTCAAGCCCTCAGAACGTCAATGACATTCTATACAAGGGACATGCCCGTGCCCCTGCCCTGCTTGCAGGGTGTGCAGCATAGCCCAGAAGAACCTGGACACTTAGACATTTGGAGAGCGAGCAGAGTTTCACACAGGGGACCTTTCAGAACTGCAGTGAGCCGGAAGCTCCCTGGAGCTGGGGGTTATGCTACCTGCACATGTGTCTGAGTGACTTAGGAAAAGGAGTTGCCAGAGTGACAATGACAGCTCGTGATGGCAGTGTCTCCACTCCCGGTCTCAGCTCTTCACCCGGTGGCAGCAGCAGCCTCTGCTTCTTCCGAGAGTATGAAAGGGGGGAAAGAACTGAATCCCAGGCGAAGATACTGTCAGCCGGACAAAGCTCGCCACACCCCAGCAAACACCATCACTAAAAGCAGACCCGAGGCTCTGGGCTGCGGGATGGTTTCGCTGGCCACACAGGGCTACTTAAACTCTTTAAAAATTCAAACCTCATTTGCACTACCTCCATTTCAATATTTAATATTCACACGAGGCTAATGGCTGTCCTGTACCTTGAGAAAGTTCTCTTAGGGTGTGTCGCTCTCCACATTCACCAAAATCAGAGGAGTAAATGCAAAAGGTCCATTTTGAGATTTTTTTTTCCACTGAAAGGATTCTAAATTCAGCTTCTGAAGCTAGACGTTTCAAAAACAATGACTGAACGAAAGCCAGTCTCATCCACAGAGAGACAAGCAGCTTCGGTCGCCCTAGACCTGTGGTGCTAGAAAGACTAATTCACTCGAGAAAATGCTCCTTTTACAGTATCGCCTACATCTGGCAGAGACCAAAGTATCTCTAACCCGGCTGATAGTCAAATGCAATCAGACAGATGCAACCAGCGCATTTTTCTAGCGGCGCAATACGAACACCAAGTCGATGGTCTGAATCCCAAATCTGAACGCTCCCAAGCATCAGCTGTTTGGACATATTCTTTCAATTAAGTGGATCTTGCACAGCGCTTTTAGGGGGCGGGGGGGGGAGCCAGAAAATGCTATGTCAAACAGGCAATGAGGAGGATGGGCCCAGAGGAAGTAAGGCCCACGGGAGAGGGACCATCTTTAGCTAGTTTCCATTCTCACCATCTCTCCGGTCCTACTAAACATTCCACTCCCTATTTTTTTTGAGGTCTTAGAAATAAATGGAGCTAACACACTGACCCATCAGCACAGTAATGGTTTTCCACACCCCAGCACTCTTGACCTGAGCCTCTAACCCACTCCAGCTCGGTTCCTCAGCAGGGGCCAATCAATATCTGTTTTCAGTGCTGACCATGTGTTCAGGCATCTTTGTTTTGGAGCCAGATCTTCTTTAGAGAAAGCAGCATGGTAGAAGAAGTCTCTAATCCAATCCATGCTTCCTGCTGACAGGCAGCTCGTCTGTAATTCATCAATGATATCCCCTTGGGCTATGGATTTTTCTGGATTGGTGACCTGCTGGGTATGTTCCTGGTTCTCAATATGCATGGCGTGGGTGGGGAAGCATGCTCCCAGTGAAAGATGGGGCTGGCACAGCAGTCTCTAACAAAAAAAGGCATTGTCTGGTGGAGGAGTCCCCCGAAAAAGCTTAGCCTGTTGCCTTTCTTCCTTTGTGTGTGCCTGCTTTCCTGCTAAAGGACCCACCTCTCTCTCTCTCTGGAAAACACCCGAAAATTCTGGTCTAGAGCTAAGATCCAGTTCCATCTCTCTTTTTCAGATAGACTGACGTGTTTGACCCAATTGCCCCAGTACACATTCCCCATATCCCCATGCCAGACACAACAAAAACTGCTATAGAAATCTTGGCACGCCTTCCCGTCGACTTTATTAGAAACATCACTGTCGTCCACTGCCATCTCCTAAGCAATGGTGTCTGGTACAGAGTATGTCCACACAACTAAGACGTGAAGGACTTGACGGGGCTACCTGAAGCAACTGTGCAGGACTCTTTTCAGACAGGGGCATCTCTAATGTCCATACAGAAGCCAGCCATTCCTCATCAAAGCATAATCTATGGCTTGGGACTCTGAACCTGCAGAGACTATAATACGGTAGAGGCAGAATGGCCTCCTTCAAGACTCTGGCTCCTCTCAAGAATCCAGCTATAAGGATGAGGAAGGTGTTGCATAGAGAGGCTCCAAGGCAACATGACCAGCCTCAACTAAACGCTGAGCTGCTGGCGTGCGGACTGACAAGGAGGGGTAAACAGACAGCATTCAGACTTACGTTATCTGATAGGTAGGCCACCGCTGGTAACTGAAAATCCAAACTAGAATTTAAAATTCAGTTCTGTAATTAACTGCACTGCTCAGAGTCCCGATTGTGGGAGGGTCCACCTGTATTTCTGTGCCTTGATTGGCTAATAAAGACCTGCCTGGCTTATAGTTAGGCCAACCAACCCTTAGGTGGGCGGAGTAGACAGAACGGAAGTTCTGGGAGGAGAAGAAGGAAGGAGCAGAAGCCACGAGCGGCCGCCGGAGATGGGTGCAGGTTAGAGACCTTTCCAGTACGTCACCACGTGGTGACTTACAGACTTTTATAATGGGTTAGTTTAATTATGAGAGCTAGCCAAGGAAAGGCTAATGATAATAAGCCGGGCAGAGTTTAAATGAATCCAGTTTGTCATGTGGTTATTTCGGGTGCAGGCAGCCACCAGTAGCTGTGCGGGCCGGTGGCTGGGGGCTTGGGAGCTGGGTGCTGAGGAACACACACCGCTCCCCTAATTACAACACCCGATTGCTCAAGAGTCATGTGTATTTAGGGGCTACCCTGTGGGCAAGTAAAAATATACAGCTAACCCCCATCACCTAAAGTTTCAAGTGCCCATAGTCAATAACAGCCTAAATCTATAAAATGGAAATCTCCAGAAATAAACATCTCTAAATGCCATATTCCGTGCTGTTCCGGGTAGCAACATGAAGCCTCATGCACAGTAGTGTCTGTCCAGCATATTTACGCTGTATGTGCTAAGCCGCCCGCTAGTCACTCAGAACCACATCAACTATTGAGAGAGCCTAGCGCTTGTGTTTAAGGAGCCCTTATGTATCACCATAAAGCTCACAATGCTTATGTCACTCCATTTCACCTCACAGGTAGAGGATAATCTCGCATCATCACAAGACGCAAGACATGAAACATAATAGATTGAGAATCTACAGCTAAACAGAGTGATACATTCCTTCAATCCTAGTTCTTGGGTGGCAGAGGTGGGCAGATCTTTGTACGCCAGAATGTTCGGTATAATAAGTTCCAGGACAGCCAGAGCCTGCCTTTAAAGCAAACAAAAAAGGTTTTTTTTTGGGGGGGGGGGAGAAGAGGCCGCAGTCACATGTGTTTTGGGTGTACCACAATTTTCAAACACATACTAGGAGTCTTGGGGTTTATCCCTGTAAATAGTGAAAGCTTCTTTAGGATCCTACACATTCTAGAAATTCCTATTAATCCGACTTCAGACGAACTGAGCGCCATTCTTGAAGTCCTTCAGCCAAGGCCCTGAACGGCGCAGAGCAAAGGTATCTATGTTCTGCCCTATCTTAATGCTTCATCCTGAACACGTCATCTTCGCAAGCAGCTGCTCACGCTGGCAAACTGTGGAATCATTGGTTATGCGGCCACGGTGGCTGGGAAAACAAGTCTCCACACTGGAACTTCTGAGACAAAACTACGTTATTCTTCCGGCTCTTCAAATAAATTGGACCGGGGAAAAGCAGAGCCACAAGCAAATGGGAAACAGTCGCTTTTCTGTCGTTTTAATGGCTTATTGTGACGCCACTGAATATTCCTCTCTCTCTCTCCCTGACCCTCTTACAGTCCTAAGCCGAGTAACTAATGTTTTTGTTTTGTTTTGTTGAGAAAAAAAGGGCTAAAATTTTCCATGAGTGCTCTTTTCTCAGACCCTGCCTGCTGAGTACCGATAACATTCTCATGATCTTACCCAGCTCTGGAAGATGGAGAAATAAGATGCCAAGATATCCATCGTCCGGATCTCCATGGTTCAGCCACACTTGTAAAAACCCTCCATTGAAGTGAATGCCACTGGCTATGGGAAAGGAAAGTCCCCCTTCTGCTTGTCTCTCACTAAGTACACTGAGGGAGTCATAAAAATTAAGCAATGATTGCACCATCCTTGAGTCTCACCGTGTAGCGTTGGTTGGCCTGGATGGACCTCAAGGTCCTTGAACACATAGAGATCCACCTCCAGGCCTACCCTGCATGCTTGCTTTTTATAAATCTCCATTGTACACTACAAAAAGACTCTCAGCTCTCAATAGTAGCAAGTAGGATGCATTATACTCAGTTTGGGTTTTTTTTTTTTTTGTCTTGTTTTGTTTTTTGTTTCATTTTTGTTTTGTTTTGATTTGAATTTTTTTGAGAGAGGGTTTCTTTGTAGCTTTGGAGCCTCTTCTGGAATTCATTCTGTAGACCAGGCTGGTCTCAGAGAGACTCACAGAGATCCACTTTTCTCTGCCTCCCAAGCTGGGATTAAAGGCATGCACCACTACCACCTGGCTTACACTCAGATTTTTATCCTTATTTATTTTAAGAGAGGATTTGTAATTATTTACTTGAGGGGAAAAGGGTAGATACAAAACAAAACAAAACTTAGAATCATCAGTCATCAGTATAGACCAGAGGGCATCAGTTTTTCAGTAATGGGTCAGACGTGGGCAATGGTCATATTTTATCAACTGTTGATATAGACAAAAGGACAAGTGGCTAATGCCATGAACTCAGAATTAAATTGGTTACAGAAAAAGATCAAGAAAGACAAAAACTTAACCCAACTAAGCTGACACACACACTTTGCATCATTTAGTAGGAACACAAACTGGGAGACAACCTATTCCATCCTTTGTCTGAAAGCATTAGCTCAGATTAGCTCATTTCTTTTTTTGTAAGTTATTAACTATAGCTTACTGTGCCATTAAAATCTCAGAGCACAAGAAGCCACAGAATCATAAAACCCTTTCCCCCTTGAGTGTCAAGCATTTTAAATGACCGAGTCTGCTTGGATGGCATCTTAGTCCATCCATTCAGGCTGCTAGGACAAAATAGCAGCCTAGGTCATTTATAAACAATGACATTTATGGCTCAGTCCTAGAGTTGGAGATGTTCAAGATGAAGGCACCAGATTTGGTGCTCGGTGAGAGCTTGTTCTGGTTCATCCACGGTGCCTCCTTGTGGTGCCCTATGGACTATGCCAACAAGCTTCTTGTGCCACTTCCAGGAGATAGCTAAGACCTTTGATGAGGATGAAGCCTTTAGGACAGACTCACCTTCTGAAGGCTCTGCCTCTTACCTGAATACTATGATGCTACAGAGTAGGTTTTAACCTGTGTTTGAGAGGGCCCCTGACCTCGGGACATAGCAGATATCCAGAATGTTCCTTTGATTACTGGAAACAAAAGACATGAATCACAGATCACAAAGGTCACAAATCATAGGTTAACTTCATTAACACCCTTTATAAAACCAGGAATGACTGACTAGCTTGACCCCAAAGACAGACACTGATCCATCCAGAATAAGGAGAGCTCCTGTCTTATGCCCCGCCGCTTCCACGGTATCTTCATGTCCTGTACGATCATGGTTATTGCTTTGGATTTGAATATATCACCCAAAATGTTGAGATATTGAAATTTTATTCTTGCACTAGTAGAACAAATCACTGAGAGGCAAGTGAACGAGGAGGGTTTGGATCCATCAGGGCATCATTTCCTGGATAGATGCATATAATGGCATCCTTAAGAAGTGGGAAGAAGGTCCCTGCTGGGTGTGCCCTGGAAAGAGTTGCCTTGTCTCCAGGTACTTTCCTTTGTCTGTCTTTCTGCTTCCCAGCTGCCATAACGCAAAGCAGCTGTCTCCATCACTCTTTAACTATGATCTACAGCTGTACTGCCTCGTTCCCCCAAAAGCCAGCTGGAGCCGGCTGAATCTCTGAAACCATGAACTAAGTAAGTCTTCTTTATGCTGCTCTCACACAGTGGTGAAAAGATAGTCAGGACCCAAGGCCACAGCACTTCCGTTCAGTGCATGGTGCTCGCCTTCTCCAGCTGAATCCCGGGGGAAAGACTGCCCTCCACAAACAACCCTGTGTGCTCTTAGGGACACATTCAACCTCTTTATAAAATCAGCAAAGGTGGCAACTGTCATGCCTTAAGGAGCTCGGTGAAAGTGCTCCTTAAGTGCTTGCCGGTGTCCCTTTCTAAACTATACCAAACCTCATCTCCCACCACACTCTCTTCCTTGTAATATTGCCGAGCGGTGCTCATTCAGAAGCTGGTCAAACAACAAGGTGCTGCCGCCATCGCCATGTTTGACCTCCTCAAAGACAAGAGATACTAAGCTAGTCCCTTACTAAGCTAATGAACAGGACAAGATGGGTGCTTTGCTACATCTCCACCTCTCGTTCCCCACTCTGAACCCCAACAGTTGAACACAAAGCTGTTGTTTATTTGTGCTTCCCTCCACTCCCCCAAGGACTCTTGGGCCTTCCTCTCGCCAGTGAACCAAGTTTGCGGAATCATCCCTATAATATGCTTAGTGACCGGCACTTTTATGGGTTTTTTTTCCAAAGGGTCTTTTTGGAGAAAAGAACCCTGGTGCTCTTCAGGACTAGAGACAAATTCTGCATTTCCAGGAGGGAGATGATTTCTGTCTAGGAATGCACAAGAACCATCGATGTGAAAGTGTCCTGGGTCTACCACATAAATACCGAAGAGCTGAGCCTGGGTGAGGAAGCCTAGGTGCACGTTCCCCGAGGCAAACTCATCATGACTACTGAAGGAGTCTGAGTGCATCGTCCATCTCAGGGACATGGAGGCAGAAAGGCTGCAAGGACAGAAGTCAATAGCATGTGTCAGCTCCAGATCCATGGCGACCTAGGGTTCCAGGCTCCAAAGAAAGAGAAGAACGACAGCCATGGATGACGCAATGCCAGGAACACACCTTTCCTCAGCTTCGAGTCTGCCACACAGATGGACAGGCGGGGATGAGAAGACCAGCAGCTACTTACCAGTGCATCACATAGAAACTCGGTTGTTTTCATTGAGTCTCCCAGACTGTATAAAACCCTTACTTTTGGCTAAAGCAACCCAATTCTGCACAAAACATCTCCCACTGACTAAACCAATGAAAATGCAATCATATAATGTCTAAGCAAAAACAAGTCAATATTTACTTCAATGTTAAGGGGACTGGTTCCAGCACAGAGAACTAAGGTCTACAAAGACTACATCCCCTACAATGCCTTCTTCATGCAGACACATGCTAGTTATCATCTTTGCAGATGCACAGAATAAGATTAAGCAATAGAAACCAAAGGACATCTGTGCTTCGGTTTCAGATGCCCTTTTGAATTTCTGGTAGCATTCTGATCAATGCCCCATAAAATACATGCTCTAATATGCTTTTGAAAAAAATACAAGTCAACAGTCAGAAAACACAAGATTTCTGAATTTTGGGAGGCTTTACTCATTTTTAATCCTCAATGGTATTTCAATTCCAGGAAGCACAATGAAAGGACTCTAGCACGGTGCCCGACAGCGGGACATTGGCTTTTAATCTGTAGAGCCCTTCAGCCTCGATTCATTCCTATTGTTTTCCTTCTGTCTGCCTCTGCTCCTGCATTCAATGGCTCATACACGGTACTTTCTACACCTAGGAAGAAAATAGATGAGAAATGTTGTTTTAAAAACTTCAGGAAAACATTTTATGTTTCATGGCCAGAACATAATCTCATAGTTAAGCTTCAAAACACAACACAAAGCTAAGGCTTTAACACTATTTCACTATGTATTGAGAGGGGGGAAAGATGTGTGTGTGTGTGTGTGTGTGTGTGTGTGTGTGTGTGTGGTGTGCAAAATGTACTTTTGGAGTCCTTATTCCTCTAAAACGTCCAAAATGTGTTTATAGTTCACCAAATGTTGCCAAAATTGCTTATCCAACCTCATCCAATGGTGAGTTATATTTTCAAAGGAACAGAATTGTAAAAAGATTTTTGTATAGACGAGCGAGATGACAGGAACAAGAGAGGGAGGGGATTCGGTTAGCATCAGGAAAGAAAGGCCAGTACCTCTCACCTAGACAAAGCACTGCCGTGAACTTCAGTGTAGCTATAAAAAAATTTCAAATTACAATCCTTATCTCCCTTTAGAGCAGCTGAGTCAGGAAAGCCATAGGGCGCTGGGTATGAAGTTCAGCCGTAGGGTCCTTGTCAGAAGGCCTTGGCTTCTGTCCTGAGTACCAAAGGGGTAGGGATGGAGTGAGTCCTTTATCACGGCCGTACCCTGAACCTGCAGACCATCTGAAAGCTGTGCAGGCGTACAGGAGTCTCAGAGCGGCACAGCTTGGTTCCATCTTGCTCATAAAGGGAAGTTGCCTGAGGTGATCTTTTCCTGCCTAAAAGACAATGTCTTGGCTGTGTAGCTAGGCACTATTTAACTTCTTATTGGTCAATAACATGCCCTAGCAAGCAGTAAATATGGCCTGACCCTGGCACTGCCCTCCGCACTACATGCATCATTGATCTTATGGGTCCTTGGAAAAGAGCCAATCTGAATAGAGCTAAAGCAGAGGCCAAATGCTGTTCCCCAGTGTCCTCTGGCAAGTCCGGAGGAATACAGCACTTTCTCGGACACCCCGGCACAACGTGGACGTGTCTGTGATGGGGAGGATGACGAGAGAAGCTTAAGACCACGGGCACAGAGGAAGAAATCTGACCCAGAACCGAGCGCAACCTCCCAGCCTACACAAAGCCTGGCACATCCCGAAAAGGAAGCCCAAAACAATAAAGAGAGAGCTCAGCCCCCGGATCCTGCATGTTGTCACCATTTGATAAAAATGGGTTTCCTTCCGAAAACAACTAGAACGAGCCACACGTTGAGCCAATCCTAGGAGGACCCTGTCAGGTGAGCAAAGTAGAATTAGGCCCGGTACATCAATAGGACATCACCTCTAACAGAGAGTTTCTAAATTTTCTACTATATAGTCATCTCAACATTTAAAAATATTTCTAAGAGACAAGTGTATCTCTGTGAGTTCAAAGCCAGTCTGGGCTACAGAGTGAGACCCTGATTCAAAAACAAGTCACACATCTCTATACACTGGTTAATTTTTAGGTAATTAACATGGTCTACAGGAGTGACAGAAAATACACATCGTGAAGTACACAAAATAAGATTGAGGTGCAATGTTTGAGACATTCTGTATCTTTGGATAGTAAAGACGTGAACGAAAACGAAAGAGAAGGGACATGCCCCTTTCTTTGAAACCCCAGTTTCCACAGTGGAGGCCAGGGATTCACAAAGTGAGTGTGAAATTGGCGGGCTTTTCCTTCTCCCACTACTTGGAGCTCATGAAGGTCGCAGCTGCGTGAGAAAATAAACCCAGATAACAGACGGCAAACAGTAACTGGTCACACACCGGCACTGAGCGGGGCCGGGCTGCAGCTGGAAGCTACCCAGCACTTTCAGATACAAAGGTTTTCTGAACTCCACCGTGACACTGGACCTTTCCCACGGGCTCAGAAGCTTTCCTTCAGACCCTCTCAAAGAAACTATGAGTTTCTAATATTCTAGCAAATGACTTTTTAAATTATTTCCTGTTTTCTGCGAAAGGGTATTTTGCCTGCTTGTAGGTAAGTGTCTCGTGTGTACACAGGGCCATGGAGGTCAGAAGTAGGTGCTGGTCTTCCTGGAATTGGAGACAGTTTGTAAGGAGCCATGTGGGTGCTGGGTCCTCTGGAAGAGCAGCAAGAGCTCTTAACCCCTGAATCATCTCTCCACCCACCAACAAATAAATTTTTAAAAGAAAAAAATTTAATTTTTAAAATTACTGCAAACCATATTGGAAGATACTTACAAAAGGGTTTTTTATTGGTGGGAGGGAGTTGAGACAGAGTTTCTCTGTGTGGCCCTTGCTGCCCTAGAACTTCCTCTGTAGATCAAGCTACCTTTGAACTCAGATCTACCTGCCTCTGTCTCCCAAGTGCTGAGATTAAGCCACGCACTACTATTGTCCAGAAAAACAGTAACCTTTGTTTGTTTGCTTTTTGGTTTGTTGGTTTGTTTTTATTTTTTAAGACAGGGTTTCTCTATATAGCCCTGGCTGTCCTAGAACTGAGATCATCCTGCCTCTGCCTCCTGAACACTGGGATTAAAGGCGTGAGCCATCATGACCGGCTCTCCCCTCCCCCACCCTTCCAATGTTGCTTTAAAGAGAGAAAATGGGAAGAATATATGTGAATTCTTGCGCTGGCTTTTTGAGAAAAGGCCTCGCACTGTAGCCCAGGCTACCCAGGGACCATTACACAAGGTTGGCCTCCAACCCAAAGTGACCTTCCAGCTTCAGATTTCCAAAATTTTGAGATCACCCATCCACACCTCCTTGCCCAAAACATGCCTGACCTCATACAAGAGGAAGAGTCCAAATAAAATACATTCAAAATCAGATCTCAACATAGTGGCCTTGCAAAAGAGCCAATTTTGATGTATTAACCATCGACTTCATAGTACACAGAATTAAATCTAACAAATATTTGCACATTTCCTGGTAGGTAGTTCAGCTCCAGTCACTAAGAAAACAGACTTCAATAGTTCCCAGATACCACCAGAACTTTCTGTATGACATTCATGGGGAACAGGACCGCTTCATGTTGCGAACTAAAGTGAAACAGGGAAGGAGAAAAGCACCGATTTTCTTGAAACCCAGACAGTCAGACAAGCAAGCTCAGAGATCTTGCAAATTTTTATTTAGAAGCTTAGAACACGAACACACACACACATACACACACACACACACACACACAACACCTTCACAGACATTTTAAATTCTCAAAGGCAACAAACTGTACTTGCCCATAATCAGACATACACATCTAATCCAAAATATATCCTCCCTACACTTTGATTTCAATTTAAATTTTTCAATATAAAACATACCAAACCACTATTTATTATATCCTTAGAGACAGACCCCAGAGGAAAACCGAATTCACTAGAAATTGACCTCCAGCATAGGTAAATAACATCCTTCATTTTCTTATTTCCTTCCTTCAAACATGGCCTATTTTCCTGTGTACTTAGCTATGCTTTTACTCTCAGCGCACAGAACAAAAAGGCATCAACACCATCGCACTTTAATATGGTGACAAGAATTCTTAACAAACAGCAGATCAAACATGTTTCTGAAAATCTCATTGTATTGGGAAAAAAAATAAGGCCTCTTAAGAGACAATCTGAAGCCAGTCTGAAAAAGGTTAGTACAGTTTAAACAATTAGGTTTGTAAATCAAGTATACAACCTCCCAGATCTTTGAGGCAGAAACCAAAATGTGGATAAACCCATAACAATCCTAAAAAGAACATGCTGTATTTTGTTTCCAGCTAGAATGGAAACTTCACAGAACAGGGATTTACATACATGTATGTGTCTGTGTGTATGTGTATGTTCATGTGCGTGCATGTATGTATGCATGTGTGTGGTTTGCTGGCACCTCTCCAAGGCCCGAGATGTTATCCCCTCGGTAAATATTCAAAAGTTAAATAAACTTTTGTTGGAAGGATGAGCAAACACAGGAGGAAAAGAGAAGGGTGGAGCAGAATATTAAAATATTAAAAATCTCTGGCTGAGGAAGAGGAAACATGGATGCTCCAAGCTTCCAGCCACTAGGGGACAAGGTGGACAGGAAGCACAGTGCGACAGCCACTGAGTGCAGCCTGGTGATGATCTCTCAGCACTCTGCAAGAGCCTGTACCTCTCTGTCTCCAGTCCCTGCAGCTGGAGCCCAGCATCCACAAATTCTAGCTGAGCTTCCCATATCACAACCCAGGAATTTCCTTCTGATAGAATCTCAAGCACGTCAGCCGCTACCTGCAAGCAGCCAGACTGCCCAGATTCTCCAGGTGACACACAGTCTGCATGTCTTCAGATGCTCTAGTGAGTTTAGGTTAACAGCGTCGCTGAGGATTAGGGTGAACTATTTAGATGTATGGGATTTGGGGCCTAAAATTTTCCCCACAATAATCCTCAGAACTATAAGGACTAATGGAACATCTGGGCACTTAACCAGGATGATCTATGTGTTTCCAACATGTGAAAGACAGAATTTTTATCCCAACTTAATAGAGAAAGGAATGCAGTTCTGAATCAAAAATGATTTGAAGGACACCACAGAGCGACTGAATGGCAGTAAGGACTCACCTCCAAAGTTTATGTTTCCTTGATTTTTGACACCTGGCACCTTCTGAACAAAAAGGTGACTCCCTTCTGAACAAAAAGGTGACTCGGGTCCCAGGCCTCACAATGTCACTTGTCTTTGGAGGCTATCCTCAGTTTCTCTACGGCTACAGAGACAATCAGAGTTAGGAATGTGCACCTCAGAAGACACCTGTCCGCTGATTCTACTCCTGGGTTTTCACCATTTTCTCAGCTCTAGGTGGCCTTTTGTTACCACAGGGGGATTCCAAAGGAGGTATCTGAACAATAATTCAACGGAGGCAGCAGCAGGTAACAGCTATGTACTATTTAGTATCTGGTAGGCTCAATCACACACATGGAATCCAGTAACCTGTACTGCAGCTTCTCAAGGTTATAGAACTGTCCATTTCACACAGGAGGAAACTGCGGAAACAGGCAGTCAGTGAGGTCAAAGGAACATGGAAACGGCCATTCAGTGGTTGAGCACGTCTTTAATCCCAGCACTCACGAGGCAGAGGCAGAGGTAAGCATCTCTGTGTTCGAGGCCAGCCTGGCTACAACGTGAGTTCCAGGACAGCCTGAGCTACACAGAGAAACCCTGTTTCAAAAAAAACAAACACAAACAACTGGTAAATGATGCCATCAGAATCACCATCTGGCAAGAGGTGTCTTTGCCATAGAGACTGTCTTCTGAGACAATGGGCCGCCATGTTTCCTGGCTATCAGGATTGTAGAATGACTTGAAACTCTTCAAAAGAAAATAGATAATCCAAGAAAATAGCACATCTACGATTCTATATTCTTCCCCTTATAAATGTGTTCCTTATTATCTACAGCAATAACTACTATGCTCAACATATTCTCAAGCAAAGAACTGCCACAGGTCTCCAACAACTTCTCATTACTGACGCTGCACAAGAGAACATTCTTTCCACAGTATGAACATGGTGAAGACAACATTCATGTGGTCTGTTGATACTCAAGTCCTTTCAGGTGTATAGGGGTGGGGTGGGGTTGCACTACTTAATTTTCTAGGGCTCTGGAAAGCAATTTGTTATTCCAACCTTACAACTTCTCCTCTTTGCAGCCCAGGCCTTAAAACTCGCGGAGCCAGTTAACATTTTGCCAGGAGCTGGTCTCCTCCAACCCATCTGATTGACTTCAGGAACTTTCCAGGTCTTGTGGGAACATCAACAATGGGGCGCACCACCTTTCCTGCTTCTGTTTGATACCAGACATGTTAGAACCATTAACGTCTTCGCTGCGAAGCACATCTGGATTCTTCCGTATCTAAAGTTTCTGTCAACAGCTAAAAGGCTACGGTGCCTGGAGGGAGGACACGGGGCGACTCTGGACCTTCCTCGCAGGTGCGTCACTTTCCTTAGAGAGAACGAGACTAAGTTTGTGGGTTGCTCGTTTGTGAAATGGAAATGAGGCCTTGCCTACTTCTGAGATTATAATGGAGGACAACTGAAGCTCAAGGGACGCCATACTAGAGCTGAGTCCAACAGTGCTGGGCCCACCTTTCCCGTTGTCCTCATCCCCTTCAAGGGACATCTTAGGCTAATGCCTAACCTCTGAATCTCTGCATTAACTGTCAAACACTACGCACAGGCGGCAGTGGCTTCAGAAAGAACACAGACTAGAACTCACTTCTTATCTGCCCAAGCTAGTGAATATCATTTAGACTACAGCATGCCGGAACTTATGTTAGGAGGGCCTGGGGGAAACTTGGAAACACAAGGGCACAGAGGCCCAAAGCTCTGTAAGACTATCTCCAGGTAGAATTGCAATCATGGGCTGTCTTCTTTCCAATGTTTCTTCCAAGCACAGAACACAGATTTTTATTTAAAACTGTTAGAGATGCGGTAGATTCATTTTTTTTAATGATTATTGCATTAACGTTCTTCTTATTATGATAGAAAGAGGCTAAAGGAAGCATGTAATTCGGATTGCAGTTGGAGGGTGCAGTCCGTCATGGCTGGAAAGGCATGGTGCTGAGAGCGGTTTTAGCTTTGAGGGCAAGAGAGGAAATTGGCCGCATTGCGCCCAGTCAGGAAGCAGAGACACATGAGCATCTGCTTTCTCCTTTTCATTCAGTCTGCAGCCCACAGGATGAGGGCACTCACATTCAGGATGGGTTTTCCCCTCCTCAGTTAAAGTTCTCTGGAAATTCCCTCACTGACAGAGCCCCAGATGCCTCTGAGGGTGACTCAAAATACAGCCAACTGATGATTAAAGGTAAGTATCACAATGATAAAGAACATGTACAGAGAACAGGCAGGTTATATATGATATATATATATATATATATATATGACCCTTTGCGTCCTTGTCAAGGTGACAATGAGCAGTTTTAATAGTCTGAAGTAATCTCGGTGGCTCCTGGATATCTTTGAGACCTTAGTACAGTCTAGAGGCCTCCGAGGAAAGAAGCCCTGGAAATCAGTATGTATTTACACCAAAGCCAGCCTACAGTTTCATGGAGCTTTGGGGATTTCTGAAGGCCCACATAAGTCTCCCAGGTTAGGTTACCGTTCTTCCCCAACCCAAATTCAAAATCTTGCCAAGATAAACTGAAACAGAGAAGCTAACAGTTCCTTCTCGAAAGTAAAATATAGCCCAGTATTCAGTGCACACAAAGACCTGGGTTCAATCCCAGCAACATACACACACAGGCACACACAGGCACACACACACACATGCACTTACACACACATACATACACAGTCTCACTCACTCACATGCACACACACAGGTGCGTGCAAACACTCCTCTTATTTACTTTTTATCAGATCTATTTATTTTATTTTGCATATGAGATTGCCTTGATATATGTCTGTGCACGTGGTACACACACACACGCGTGACTGCTGCCCACGGAAGTCAGAAGAGAGCGTCAGATCCCCTGCAAGAGGAGTGATGGATGGCTGTGAGCCACTATGTGAGCACTGGGAAGCAAACCTGGGTCCTCTGCAAGAGTAACAAATGTTCTTAACCCCCAGCCATTCCTGCAGCCCCCTTTCTTATTTTAAACAAAACCTCTCAAGGAAATAAAAGCAAAGCAACATCATCTAAACATTCGTCTTAGCAAAGCCATCCCGGGAACGCGGCAGAGTCCCCTACTTCAGGGAACGCGGCAGAGTCCCCTACTTCAAGATATGGTTAAAGTACACTTATTTATCGTTGAGCCCTCAAATTTACCTACTTAAAAAAATATACTTTTCGCCTTATACCAGCACTCAGGAGGCAGGTGGATCTCTGTGAATTCAAGACCAGTCTGGTCGACGAAGCAAATTCCAGGACAGCCAGAACTGTTACACGGAGAAATTCTTTCTCAGAAAAACCAAACACAAGAAACATACTTTTACAATTCAGTCAAAAATGTTTAACTTAATTTGCCTAAGTTCTCTTTTGAATAGATGTAAAAAAAAAAACAAACAAAAAAAAAAAACCAAAAGGGTAATCCAGTAGCATAATGGACTTCAGAATCAGCCAGACCACAGTCTCAAAGCTAGAGCCTTCATTCATCAGCCTTCCTCACGAGCCCCACCACTACCACTTCCTACCTGGGAAATAATGCTAAGAATACCTCTGGCAAACAACAGTCAGCAGTCAACGGCTGCTGGGATGAGACCTTATGTAGAAAGCACCGGACTAACATTGGTGGCAGCTGCCAGTCCAATGCCTAAACTACAAGGTTGCGCGTATTCGTTCGTGTTCCACCAGAGGAGCGCTGCACAAATGTTAACTTTGTAATTGTGAACAGTAAAGATATCCACAGGGTTCCCAACAAATACCAACACATCTGGAAAAGTCTCCTCTATCTGCTTCTGTGTCTCTCTGTACTATCCTCTCACCGTAGATAAGGACTAGCACTAGTTTCCTCAGGAATGTTCTAGATCTTACAGTAATCTTCCATCCAATCCCTTGTACAAATATGGGATATTGTATTCTACATATACACTCATCGGTTTTCCCTTTATACATATGACGCTCTTTCCATGTGAAGATATTCATCGTCACCTTCCTGAGGCTACACCCCACCCCACAGTGTCAACAAGGAAGCCTGTAATCAGAAACACACATTGACTAGACTGTTGCCATCTTTTCTTAATAAGAACGAACTCTGGAAAATAGAAAGCAGTCCTGGCTAAGTTTTACTTATTCCTGCTTAAAGTTGCTTATCTATAAATAAAGGCACTAACTATCCCACCAAGTTCATTTAGGAATGAACGTGGTGAGTGAGCAGGACACAGCCTGGAATCCCCCTCACTAGGAAAGAACATGCTAATGTGGCCTGCGAGGGCTGTGCAGGGAGACAGACTATATCAAGTCACCAAACCAAACCCAAACAAACAGAACAGGTGTTGGCGATGCAGACCTGAAGGCAAGGAAACACTCAGCAAGTGGGCGATCGGTGATTGTTATTTGTTATCTATACATCAGGTGGAAGCATTCTAAGTGATGACCCTTTTAGAGCATTTAAAAGGGTAAACAGGCATTAATGTGGAGGGGGGAGTGCCCAAGAAGTGAGGTACCTAGTAAGCAAAAGGAGGTGGCATCGGTTTAGGGAAGCCTGGGGCTGAATGTGCCCAGAAGCCACATGCAGTCCCCACTTCAAAAACTTCTAAGTCCTCAGGGTGAAAGACGCCCACACACCTATCTGGTTTTGGAAAGCAAAGATCCTAACCAGCCAGATCCTAACACACTGGTTTGCTGTCCCAATAAACCACTAAAAAAAAAAAAAAAAAAAATTCTTGGAAGTCAGATTACATTTCCCAGATTCCCTCAATCTATGCTGGGCCACATAACCTTCCCACCCCCATTTGAAAATAAGGCTTGAGGATAGAACCTGTCATGGTTCTGATGGGACAGTGAAGAGAAGAGTGGGAGAAGTTATGCCAGTCACCCAACAGCAAGCAGTTCACCCTGGTCTCACCACTGCCAACAACGCTCCATTGGGAAGCGACAGTCGCGTACACCAACATCCCCGCTACCCAGACTGCTAGTGTTTTGATTGTCAAGCAAGTAGCGGGGAAGAGGCAGAAAAGAAACTGGGTTCTAGTAAGTGGCCTATTACAAGCTCAATATAACAATCTTTGTTAGCCTAGGAAAAGACAGGGCTCAGCACTCGGATCTGGCAGGGCATATCCAGGCATATTCTCTGATGTTTTGGTTGATTCCACACCTCCCACCTCCACTTTAACTTTCCCTAAATCTCATCAAAACAAATGAGGAGCAAGGCTTTGGCCGCCAGCCGGGAAGAATTCCAACTGTGACTGCTTACCAAGAAAACCCGACAGAAATAGCACCTGGAAGTGTCACACTGACCTCCTGAAATCCATCTCGCCTGCTTCGAAGTGGAGGTTTTGGAGCGACTCCTGTTCCTTGTGGATGTGTTCGGCTGGCACACCACAGCTGCTGAGCAGCTCCTGTTGCCAGGCACAGACAGAAGAAGTCACCACAGCCACACTAAGGGGTAGTGCAAGCTCTCCCGAGCCTCGTGAAACATTTAAGGACTCCCTTGGCTCACATCTCATTCCTTCTTGCTCTGCCCCATCTCAGACTCCGGTTTCTTCTTTTGCTAGAAGCTCCTTCTTCCATGGCAGCCTCTCCCAGTGCCAAGGTGTGCAGTGATACCCCAGTGGGGAGCAAACTTAACGCCAGCTTTCTGCGGGGTAAGGCAACTCGTTTTTGAACAGGATGCTGAGAGGACCAAGGAAGAGTGAAGGAAAGAGGGGGAAGGAGAGCTGAGAGCGGGGAAGAGAAGATGGGCGTGCATTCATGAAAACACAAACTATGCAGCGTCGCAAACACTTATGGGCTCAGCTTCACCGCGAACAGGATTATGCGCAAAGAGGTGCTCACAAGCCCCTGTAGCCAAACCCCGCATGTCAGCGTTTCTTGCCTGGATATTCCTCAGCATTACACAAGCCATCTCCAGTGTGTTCCCTCTGCTGACTTAGCCACTAACCAACCGCCTCCCTGTCCACAATGGAAACTTGGTCAAAAACCTTGCCCAGCTTGCTAATACTGTAACCGTGAAATACACTGGGATGTGTAGAGATGAAGAAACCACCAGTAAACCCTGGGTCTAAAATCACCAAGTCTGACTCCTTTGGGCAGTGCTGGGGACTGAACGCAGAGCCACACATGCTAGGCAAGCACTGTACCGCTGAGCTATAGCTTTCGCCATGCCTAGCATTTTACATATATTTCACTTCATTCTCAGGACCCTCCGGGGCCAGAATTATTAACCCGGTTTCACATTACAGAAGAGAAAAGTGGTTTGGGGAAGTGGAGACAACTTATCTCCTCGTATATGTGGAAAGGACCGTTTCCAGGGTGCACAAAATCCAAAATCACCCACAGCTTTGCCTCCTGTGTCTCCACCCTTCAAGCTCCTTACAGCTCTCATTTTGGTTGAGTAAGATCAGGTTCCCGCCCGACATGCCTCTCCAACATGCGGTTAATACTCACTCTGAGAGAAACTTGAAGTGTGTCTTTGATCACACCATTTCAAGGAACCCCTTTAATCACCTAGAAATGGGAACAGTCTGTTTTCATAAGTGGTTCTAGAAAGGAGGCTTCTTGTGACAGTCAGAGAGTCCCTGAGGAGGAACAAGAGCCTGTGAGAGGATCGGTGATGCCCCGACTCACAGATGCACTATCACCCGTGATTCCTCTACCGGCTTCCTCCTCACACAGCCGCCACCGCCATCATGACCTGGCTCCTGTCTTTAAAATGTTTCCTGATGGTTTACCAAGAAATGGACACTCACAGGCCCTCATCCAAGTTAGGAGTCTTCACATAAGCTGTTTGAGCCCCAAGCAATTCTGTGATGTCAGGAGTTAAGAGTGGCTCGAGGCCAACCTAAGTGACATAGTAAGACCCTATGTCTCCTGCGCCACCCCCCAAAAGACTGTTAAGGGAGCTACTTAAAGTACTCAGCACACAAAAGGCAGGTCTTCAGATCTAAGCCCTGAAGGCGTTACTATAGCTCCCAGTTTGTCACAGATGTTAAAAGTCACCTCTGGAGTGATCCTTTGTGTGGGGAAACTACTATTCTGAAGAGAAAATGGGCTAAGTAGCTGGTGCCTGCTAATTAGAGCTGCTTGTCAATGGTGTGGCATTGGGCCTCACAAAGTCCTTTACACCTCCAGACAGGAAGCCACAGAGCAGACAATGCTAACGGGTTGAATTTTTTTTAAGTTTCTAATATTTTTATTATGTATTCAAAAGTTTGGTCTTTATGCATGTCTATGGGCCTTCTGCCTAAAGAGGTCAGAAAAGGGTGTTAGATCCCCTGGACCTGGAGTTATAGACAGGTGTGAGCCACCATGGCATTGCTGGTAACTGAACCCAGGTCCTCCAGAAGATCAGCCAGTGAGTGAGGGATCTTCCCAGCCTCCACTCCCACCACACATGCGCGCGCGCACGCGCGCACACACACACACACACACACACACACAGTGCTGTCTTACCAGGCTGTCTACCATAACCAGGAGGAAGTCTTCAGTATAGGTGGCAGTGCAGGGATTAGAACAAGACTGTATAGACTCTGGGTTGAAACTGCATCTCTGCGCATGGCTCTGGGACTGTGCATGCACCTTATTTATCTAATGACTTCCCTGTCTTCCCAAGGGAGATGTTACTGTGACCGTCACCCAGGGCCTATAAGAACTACGTATGCAAATGTCCTAATATGCCAGGCATTAGTTCAGTTTCAAAGCAATTTGAGGTTAAGAGAAGCCGGGTGGTGGTGGCACACGCCTTTAATGCCAGCACCAGGAGGCAGAGCGAGGCAGATCTCTGTGAGTTCCAGGACAGTTCAAAACCCTGTTTTGCTAAAAACTAAAGAGTTAAGAGGAGCTGAAACAGGGGAATAGAAGGATTTCATCAGTCTGGGGCAGGTTTGGGCAACACAGTGAGATCCTGTGCTTCTCTCTCTCTCACACACACACAGACACACACACACACACACACACACAAAACGAAAGTTGATATTGTCTTACTTTTAAACTCCTCTTCATGCTCTGATGCTAAAACACTAAGACAAAGACTTTTCCTCCATTTGTTGTAGACTGCATCTGGTGTAGAGTGTGTGTGTGTGTGTGTGT
>JAQHUG010000348.1:755497-777735 GCA_028555095.1 Dicrostonyx torquatus | reverse complement strand
GAGAGAGATAGGTCATACACAAAGATCTGTCTACCTGAAATCAAATAAAACTTGGCTAAATTCCATGGTTTTCAAGTGAGTCTCCAGAGTCATAAAATCCCAGGCAAACCAACCACCACTGAAACTGCGATCATAGGTTTCTATTTGGTACAAATTATGCTACCTATGAGCAATAACCTATTGGGTATCTATGAAGTTGATATACATGAGTGTATCAGAGAGAAAGAAAAAGGAAAGACTAATGTTGGGAAAGGAGGGAGGGAGGGAGGGAAGGAGAGAGTGAATACACACACACACACATTTTAAAAAAAATACATTCTTCATTCCCCGAGGATTCACTATGGACTACCAAAGTTAGCTCCCAAATGCCTAAAACCATGCCTTATTATTTCCATAATTTCATTGATTTATTATTTTCCAGAACACAGTCGGGGAGACAAAAAGGAAAAGAACTAATATTCTTTTATGATAAAAAGAAAGCCTGTAGCATGACAGTTACGGAGGCACCGACAAGGCAAAGGCAAGGGCAAGACAAATATTTTCCATGCTGGAACGTTTACAGCATAAGGCTTAGCATCCAAGCATGTCCCCCACTTCCGATTGGCATAGTGTATTACAGTTAGCATACACACAACGTCATGAAAACTTCACAAAATAAACTGTCTATTCCCACGACAACCCACAGAGAGTTTGCCATGACCTTTCAGACCCTATTTTGGCAGATATCACTTTCACAGAAAACAACAATCGCACAGGAAGGGTTAGAATACTATTTTTTAAATTTATTTATTATGTATACAGTGTTCTGTCTGCATGAATACTTGCAGGGAAGAAGAGGGCACTAGGTCTCATTATGGATGGTTATGAGTCATCATGTGTTTGCTGGGAATTGAACTCAGGACCTCTGAAAGAACAGCCAATGCTCTTAATCACTGAGCAATCTCTCCAGCCCCTAGAATACAATTTTTTTAAGGAAAGGAATTTTTTGATCCATATTTTCCTTTCTCATCCAAGCATATGTTAATGTGATGATTTTTTTTTTCATCAAAAGTCAAATGAAGGAAGGGCAGGAAAGGGGGTGTGAGGGCTACTGTATTTATGGCTATAGCGTCAATCATTGTCTTTGTTGGTTGTTTTTGTTTGTTTGTTTTGTTGTTGTTATTGCAATGTTAAAACACTGACCAAACCAACTTGGGGAGAAAAGGGTTTATTCAACTTACACTTCTAAGTTCATAACTGAGAGAAGTCAGGACAGGAACTCTTTGAGGAACCTGGAGGAAGGAGTGGAAGCAGGGGCCATGGAGGAGTGCTGCTGGCTGGCTTGCTCTCCATGGCTTACTCAGCCTGTTTTATATACAAGCCAGGACCCCCTGTCCAGGAACAGCACTGCCCACAATGGCTTGTGCCCACTTTCTTCACGCAGGTCAACTTGATGGGGGCAACTCCTCAGTTGAGGTTCCCCTCTACCCAGGTGACTCTAGTTTGTGTCACAGTGACAAAAATAACCAACACAATCAGTATGGCTAAATGACTTGTAATTTCAAGGCTAGGTCCTAATATTTCCAAGATAATAACTGATTATTATATAATGTCTCACAAATGAGTAAAAGAGTTACAGTGCTTAAAACGAATGAGGGTAAAGTTTACTTTCCCCTTAACTAGAGAAAAAGGAAGTTTGCTCTGAACAGGGAAAACAGGAAGATATATCAAACTATTTTCAGGCACTCAAACAGCATGACTAGTATACAATGAACTCATTATAAACAACTCAGTAATTCTTATTAATCAGTAATGTTCCTGACTCCTGGCAATTAAACATGATGTTGCCAGATTCACAACTATGGGATTCCTTCCCTAGCCATTACTCAGAAGAAAGCTTATTCAGCCAAACGGCAACTTCAAAGTAGGAAGGGTACACATCCCTGGGCAGCCTAGAAGAAATACAGACTGATTCTCAGGCTACAGAGAAGATGTAAAGATCAGAAACCAGGTCCTCCACCTTCCAAAGCAAGTAAGGATCACATCCCGACGCAAACCATGCCTACAAATGAATCTTCCTGTGCCGATTCCATCACTAGGGGAGGCGATGACCCCATTGGTAAAGTGCACGCCATCCAAGAATGAGGAAGTGAGTCCTGTCCCCAGAACTCGGGGAAAATAGTCAGACATGGTGGCACGGAGAGGTACACTTACAGCCCCAGTGCAGGGAAGTGGAGACAGCTGGCTTCCTGAGATTGCCTGCCAGCCACCCTGCCCTAAACAGTATGTTCTGGGCAAAGTAGGAGTCACTGTCTCAAAAACAATGTTGACTTCTGGCTCCACACGTACACATTAATTGGAGCACCTATGCCGGAGGATACACACACATGAACACACATGAACACCACACCGTACAGTAACGCTGAAACTGGGTGTGGTGGTACATAGCTCATGTCATCACCCAGAGACTGGTCCATGAAAGCCAGTCTGGGCCATAGAGTAAGACCCTGCTTTAAATAATAACAATGAGTAATAATAATAATAATAATAAAATAATAACTTTTAAAAAGAAACTTATTGCTAAAGACAGTAGATAGTAAAACGACAGAGGAATGAGATAAAAAGTGGGTTCCTGAGGAACCCATAGCCCTAGCAGTTTCCTGTCGCTGAAGACTGTTCATAGCAACAAGCTGTTCCTCAGTGACAGTGACAGCGCCAGGACCAGCAAGCGCATTTCCTCCTTTCTTCCCACCAATGGGGAACTTATCCTCCCATTGCAGGGCCATGATGCAGTACGAAGCAGGTCCCTGACTCTAGACACCAGGAACACAAAGATGCTGAACACCGACAGAACTTGCCTGGGGCTGACAGTGAGTCTACAGTGCACTTTGTTGTCACTGCCTGTCCCCTTCCTTGATCACGTAACTTCCCCTTGCTGCCTTCTAGACAGACAGAAGACCACGGGGAAGAAATCATATACACGTATGAAACTGTCCAGAAAAAAACACATTGGTTCATTAATAAGATAATAGGAAGTCCTTATGCTTCGAAGCTAAGGCAATTAGAGGAGAAAAGAGTAGGAAAGTATAAGCCCAGGAGCTAATCTTAGTAACTGTCAAGATATCTCAGAGCTTTGCTGCTAGGCTTCTTAGGAGGCCTGTCCTCTCAGGAACAACGGAGAGAAAATGCCAGGAGTCTACAGATAGAACTCTCTTAGGGAGGCTGGGGACATTGTCTGGTGAGTGTTTACCTAACATGCATAAGACAAAGGAAGAGAAAAAAAATGGAATAAAGAAAGAAAGGAAGGTCGGGGTAGAGAAAGGAGGGGAGGGGAGGGGAGGGAAGAGAAGGAAGGGCAATGACGAGTCTAGGAACTGAAGCATGACTCTTTTTCCAGGACATGTATGGAGGTCAGAGGACAACCTTCAGGACTCAATCCCTTCCTTTCACTGCAGGTTGCAGGTATGGAACTCAGGTTTCAAGCGGCCTGCAAGATCTCTCAGATCCATCTCTCCACCTCCAAGGCTATTTAAATGACCACAAAGAACAGACTCTACTAACCGATGGCTGCTCTCAAGAGCTAGTCCAGGTCATCGCAGGCCAGGGCAAGGAGTTGGAGAAGGACATTCACCTGAGCAATAGCTGAGGAATGGGCTAGAGGGCTGGGGGAGAGGGGAGAACAGGGCTAGAGGAAGCTGGAAAGCTGAAAGGAGGGCTGGCCCTTGGAGGAGGCATCAAGAGACATCTTTCTTATAAGCACAGGAGAGGCATACTAGATACCGATCTGCTTAAACGGCAAAGTCCAGGGTTGTGAATCTATGCCATATCTGGCGGTCAGTGTGCCTGTTCATTTCCACAGATGGGTGTGAGTAGGTACTTACACATGAATGGAGCTGCCTCCCTCCAGACACAGAGAGTACTCCAACAGGATTTGCTTCCAAAGAAGGAAACTGAGCACTAGATGCTGTGCGCACACACAGAAAAAGAAACCTCTTGTTACTGTGTTGATGTGGTCAGTTCTTCTGTATATGTGCTACTTTTATTGGCTAATGTTTGTTTGAGCCAATGGCTTAGCAGAGTAAAGTCAGGCGGGAAATCAGAACACAAGAGAGAGAGAGAGAGAGAGAGAGAGAGAGAGAGAGAAGATAGGAACAAAGAAATGCCATGTAGCTATCAAAGGAGAAGGATCCAGAACCTTCCCCAGTAAACCACAGCCTTGTGGCAATACACAGATTAATAGAAATGGGTTAATTCAAGATGTAAGAGCTAGCTAGAAATATGCCTGAGTCATTGGTCAAACAGTGTTGGAATTAATGTAGTTTCTGTGTGACTATTCAGGTCTCGACAGCCAGGAAACAAATGAGCAGTCGCTGTTTACACTGTGCCTGGCAGATAAGGGAGAAGAGAAAGCTATAGTCAGAAAACTTCTCTAAACAGGGTGTGTAAACTCAGTGTTTCAGAGGCTGAAACAGGGTGAGCTGGAGGCCAGCCCAGGCTCCATAGCAAGTTCTGGGCCAGCCTAGACTGTACAATAAGACTGTCTCAAAAAACAAACAGAAAAGAGAGCGGGAGAAGGTAAGGGAAAGAAAGAAAGAGGGTGAGAAGAAAGAAAACGAGAGAGAATGGATAGTAGCATGTGCCTATAATCCTAACACTTGAGAGACAGAGGCAGGAGGATCAGGAGTTCAAATTCATCCTAGTCTACCTATAGAGTGAGTCTGGAGGCCAGCCTGTACTATGTGAGACCCTATCAGAAAGCGAGAGAGGGAGGGGAAAATACTCAGGAGCCAAGGGGAGGGGCATACCTTCTTGGGAAGCATGCCTGGCTCCTGGCTGATTTCCTTGCTCTCCCAGGAGGAGAGTTTCAAAGTACAGGGGCAGATTTCTAGGTTACAAAGGCAGCCAGAGACCTGCCGGACTGGCATTCCAGCCAAAGAATGTTGGCTGATGGGGTAGAAACAGAAGCAGAGCAAACCACCCCAGGTTTAAGATAAGAAAAGAGCCCGATAGCATCTAGTCACGGCCCACTCACAGCTACCTGCTCAAGGGGCAGCCGAGGAACTTCTTCCAAAGTGCTACTTTCTTTTTCGCTAGTGTTGCTGTTTTGTCTTTTGAGTCGTTGATATTGTTTAATGATAAGGTATCATGTAGCCCAGGCTAGCCTTCAACTCAGCAATGATGATCGCGGACTCCTGATCTACCTCCACAGCACAGGGATTACAGAAGAGCACCACTGTATCAGGCTTTTAAAAGCTTCTATCCTGGGGACTAGAAAAGGCACAAACAAGCAAAATAGAAGGCCCAGCAAACACAGGCACAGAGGAATGAGAGGAGCAGTTTGCCAGGTCAGCAAGTCACACAGAGGCTAAATGATGGGGCTGCGAACCTCAGTCTAAAGGTAGTTTGGGGTACTTGGGGTGGGGGTGGGGAGAGGAGATGCAGTAAAGGAGCCTTTTTTTCTTCTCTCTCTCTTACTATTTGATAATTTTTTTTCCAGAAATACCACTTCAATCAAAGTTCTGACAATTATGAAACATGCCAGCTGATAGCAAAAATCCATCAAATGCGGCACAGGTGACAAGAAACGAGAGCCTGGATCCCAAAATTGGATGGGCTTCAAAAGTCACTGACAATCACTGCCATAAATCACCGAGGTGCATCCGTGTCAGGCAGGGGAGGCTCTGAAGAGCACACGCCGAAGTGGGAGAGGCACTATTTCCACAAGTCACAGAGGCTAAGGCGACCGAGGCTGCAGATGTGATAAGCAACGCCACCCATCACGATCACTACAGGGTAAATGCAGATGTCCCCAGTGGTAAGGCAAGAGGCACCGAGACCACTGTCAAGATGTGTGATCTTAGGAACCTCATAGATGCTGCTGAGACAATGCTGGTGACCTGGCTCACACATAATGTATATTTCCCTGTCCGCAGCCTCAATGCTGGCAGCATGCAAAAATGTAAAACAGCACAGCCAGAACATTGGCTTAATTAATTAGCCCCCAAGATAAAAGCCCTGACTTATTATTTTTCCTATTTACACAGTTAATACTATGCTATTTATTTATTTTTTAAAAGATTTCTTTATTTTTATTGTACATACAACATTCTGCTTCCATGTATGCCCACATGTCAGAAGAGGGCACCAGATCTCATTACAGCTGGTTGTGAGCCACCATGTGCTTGCTGGGAATTGAACTCTGGACCTCTGGAAGAGTAGCCAGTGCTCTTATCCACGGAGCTATCTCTCCAGCCCCTATGCTGCTTATTTATGGAGGTAAAGCAACGCAGCAACCTCTAGGCCTTCCTTTTTTCTTTCAACCTATCTATTTTTTTTTCTTTCACTTCAGCAAATACAACAAACCTGCTCAGTTACGGATGCTAAGCAGACAAAATAAGCTTCTGACACATCCCCTTGAGATAGTGATGAACAGACTCATCATCGCCACCCTCTTCACACACATGACCCATGCTAAGCCACATGGGGAAAGAGTCCTTGAAGAACAGTAGCAAGCTGACTGTCGTCTGATTTCCAGTAAGCTGTCATCTGATTTCCAGCTCTGACATGGACACTGTCACAGTTGGAACACGTCATTTAATTCTTCTTCTGTCTCTTTCATCTCTCCAAAATCTAACGGGTGGGGGTGGGGACTAGTTTCTATAGACAACAGTCACTGTTTCTTGATGTTGTCTGGATCCTACCGAGCACCTGCAACGACCCGCTAGCACACTTCTGAGTAGGACCTTTTCCAGTGAACCCTATACGGTTCATGTTGGAACACAGAAAGCTTACTTCTCGGGCATCAGATGGCTTGAGGTAATAACCCAGAGTCACAAGGACCTGGCTTTCCGGAAAGGAACACGGGTCCAAATGGGTCACAAACTGACTTCCTCTTGACAATTTCTGAAGAAACTGTAAGCAGTACGTGGAACTCATGTTCTGAAAGAACCTGGGGTGTAAAGTGTGATCTTGATAGGAACTTGACAAAAGGATTCATGACCCTCGGGGCTAGAAAGGGATTTTGATTGTACAAAGCTATGTCGGGGGATACTGGAACAGCCAGGTTCAAAGTCTATTTCATGGAGGCAGAGCCAGGCTCAACTCTAGTCTTCTGAGTGCTTGCTACTGCCTGGTCTGTCTGTCTGTCTCCAGCTAGTTCTCTCTCTCTCTCTCTCTCTCTCTCTCTCTCTCTCTCTCTCTCTCTGTGTGTGTGTGTGTGTGTGTGTGTGTGTGCGTCCATTTACATCAATGTGGATCCAAAAAGCAGCCTCCTTGTCTCCACAGAGGTTCTCAGCCAGTAGCTGGAAAACACCTACCTGGTGTCCTATGTCTCCACAAAATGCCCCCTCCTCTCCAACCACCCCTAGTTAGTTCACAAACACTCCCAGCGCATGGTCATCCCTGACATGGTGATCGTCACCAAACAAAGAACAAAAGGACAGAAGCTAGATCTCGCAGCTGTTCCTCCGTTCCCCTCCAGGTTGTCGTGAGAATTCTTACCTTTTATTAGTATGGTCTCATGGGTCACAGTTATCAACAGGATGCAATTATCAATATGAGCCACGCTGTTTGATGCTCACACTCCCTTTTCCATTAATAGAAACAGTGCAGATTCTAAATAAATTACAGTGGGAATTAATGGTTGCCAAGATGAGTTTGTTCCTCCAAATAAATGTTTTACAGCTAATTATGTGGCAGCAATGGTAGAACAGGAAAGGGAGCTGGGCCCCATTCCTAAAGGCCCTTGCAGTAAGGAAAATATTGAAAACAATGATGATCTGCAACACTGTGCAGACGGTAAAATGCTTGGGTCCCTGAAGCAACTATTCTCCTCCCAGAGCTACCACCACCACCCCCACTGGTGGCCCAGAGCCATGAAAAAGAAAGGGCAGTATCTGTCCTCAGTGAAAAAAATAAATTCTTTATAAGAACACACAGGGAGCACCAGATAACTTCAGAAAATGAATGCACGAGAGAACCCTCAATGGAAATTCCAACATGCTCCAGTCACTGAATGCGGTGCCATTTTGTACATGAAATCTAGTATTTTCTAATTTTTCTGAAGAACAATAAATTTACATATATGTAAACAATTGCATATATACATAAGTGTATATACAGTTGGTTGGTGGCTAAATAAGCTATGAGGAAGAAAAAGAAAAGGGAAATTGAGCAATGAAATGTGATAACAAAGTAAATACATCAAAAACATCCCATTGTCTAGTAGGGTAGACAGTATATGCTAGAGACATTATCAGATTTACAACAACGATTAAGACTAATTTTTCTAGTCCTTTTTTTTTTCTTTTTTTATGGTTTCCCCCTTCCCCAGCTCTTCCCAGCTCCTTCCCACATCCCTACGCACCTAACTCCAAGCCCTTTCTTTCTCTCTCTTTAAGAAACAAGACAAACAAGAAGGAAGAAGAAGAGGAGGAGAAGGAGGAGGAGGAGAAGGAGAAGAAGGAAGAAGAAGACCACAAAACCATGTAGACAAACACACACACACCATAAAAGCACCAAATTGGAAACCGTAATATAAAGCAAAAAAGATCAGTAGGACAAAAAAAAAAAGCCCAAACAAAGCAATATGAGACAAAATGTCTACAAAACTTCAGCTGTGTTCACTTTGTGTTGGCCACCTTCTGCTGCTGGGCCTGGAGACTCCCTGGGTTCAAATACACAGTGAGACTCCACTGGAGAAAATTCATTTTTCCTTTTCACACAGATGTCAACTGGGGATGGCTTCTCAGCATTGGCTTCCCCTGGGACTTGAACTTGTGCAGGCCCTGTGTGTGCGGCCACAGTCTCTGTGCACTCGTTTCTGCGTCAGTCTTTTTGTATTGGGGACATATGGCTGCCTTGGCATCATCCATCCCTCCGGCTGTAACAATCTTTCCACCTCCACTTCTGCAGAGCTCCCTGAGCCCAGGGGGAGGGAGGGTCTGATGAAGACTCCCTATTTAGGGCTACATGTGCTAAAATCTTCTGCTCTCTATACATTTGTCCAGTTGTGACTTTTTTCTTTTTTTCTTTTTTTATTTTTTTTAAATATTTATTTATTATGTATACAATATTCTGTCTGTGTGTATGCCTGCAGGCCAGAAGAGGGCACCAGACCCCATTACAGATGGTTGTGAGCCACCATGTGGTTGCTGGGAATTGAACTCAGGACCTTTGGAAGAGCAGACAATGCTCTTAACCTCTGAGCCATCTCTCCAGCCCCCAAGTTGTGACTTTTTCAAATTACAATTAAGCCTTTAAAAAAAAAAAACAAAAAGGCTCGTGGCGTCTATAGGCAGGTGACTCTAAATGAAAGACATAAAAATCCATCCCATAGTTATGAGACCATGACAATGTTGACCAACTTCACAAATGGTTTCCACGTCCCAAGCAAGGATTTGGAAAGGTCAAACACCTGTGCTGTACTATCTGCCACCATGAGACGGCTCATTATATTCAGTGATTATTCATTAGCAGATAAGCTTGATCTGAACATCATAAACCAAGTAGCCAATAGCAGCGCACCTTTGACACACTGTCCCCAGTCAAGTAGCCAATAGCAGAGCACCTTAGACAGGCCACTGTCCCCACTCAAGAAGCAACCCATCGTTTTCTATCTACTCTGGCTCTTTACAAGTGTTACTTTGTGCTAACCTCACCTGCAGACTACAGAGCTCTCAGAGTGCCACATTTTACATTCCCTATTGATTTCTGAACACAGTATTTCCCATGGGTATCTGTCGTCTTCCGCAAACTCTTGAAACACATTATTTGAACTTCATGAACAGGGTAGACCCCCATACCAGAAATATAAACACTGTCAAAATGTAAAGACAGTAGAAAATTCCCAGGGACATTTCCTCAGTCAGGTAAATGGCAAATGCACTTGTCTCTCAACCTGATAAAGATTGGATTGAAGCAATGCTTCTGTCTCTGAGACTCTTCAAACATCTCCCTCCTGCTATCTCTCTCAAATAAAATTACCACAGAGTGGCTAAGGGGAGTGATAATGGAAACTGTACTTTGCCAATCTTAAAAAAAGAAAAGGCGGGGGGCGGGGGGAGCTAAGAATATAAAAAAGGCAAACTGGGCAGGGTAGAGCAGAGCAGACACAAGAGAAAATGGGAAGAGAAACACTGGAGAGACAAATAAATAAGAGGGTTAGAGAGAGAATATGAAGCCAATAAACAGTAATTAATGCACCTTGACCATGCATCTGTGGATCAGGAAGAGCATGACGGGAATCCAGGTTTGAAGTTCAGACAGGAATTACAAGATTATGTAGGACTTGGCTTCTACTTGTAGAAATGTAATTTCTTTTACGTCTTCTACACACACACACACACACACACACACACACACACACACACACACACGCACGTACGTAAAGGGCACTCTGAAGGAAGAAGCGAAATGGGCAGCCATCTCACCTACAGTTAGCTTGTTAAGGGTCAGTCAAGGAGATCCAATACCTAGGTCCACCATCACCTCCACCCGGACCTGTGCCCAAGGCTCCTGTTCTGTGTGCCTCCTGGGAAACAGCAACCGTGCAGCCAGAGGGAGGCAGTCTTGAGTGGTAAGGGAAGAAGCATGGAGAATGTTAAGCTAGAACCGGCCTACCCCAGCCACCGTGTGCAGAAGGGCAGACATCTGCTCCTCAGCTCAAACTAACAGTGCTGAGTGAGAATCTGAGCTGGAATGGCCCCCACTTTTGAGCTGCCATTCAGTGGAAGATGGTTCTTTGTTTCTGTTTTTCCCTGTGTGAAAAACAAACAAACATACAAAAAAAAAAAACTCTAGCTAAGGACAGCAACTAGTTCAAAACTAAAAAGCATTTTGAGCCAATAAACCTTCTGGTGGGCAATGAGCATATCTGCATAGCTCCACGCTTGCCCTGGGAGTTAAACAATGATTTCTTTTCTATCCTCCCCACACCTGACCCTTAAAGGGATGGATAAGGGTCTATCTCAGCAAAGAGTCATGTTCAACCAGGGCTTTGAAACCTACATCCATACGTGATACTGGAGTACACTGGAGAGGCTCCCATGACATGAGAGAAATGTATAAGCTGGTTGAGGCCCATTGAGAACCTCTAACTAGAGGATGCCATGGTCCATCGGGGCCACATTGAAGTTGACATCCCGAGTTGACATCGGAGTTGACAACCTGAAGTCAGCGGCTCAGCACTTAACCAGCAAGCCACCAAGCATGATGCCCAGATGAGATACTTGCCTTCAAGTGGCTGGCAGAGAAACTCAGTTGAGAATGAAATAAAAACACCAACTTAAATATAATACCTGAATTAAATTGGGGACAGAATCTGGCTTTCTCTAATGTAGGAGCCCTCAACATGTGTCCCGAAGCACCAGCTGTAGGACTTTCACAGAAACTTACTTAGTAGACACCGGAATTCGCAGACCCCCTGGACCTAGTGAATGGGGTGTTTTGGAGTAAGGTCCAGGGATCTGTGTCCAAACAGACACAAATCACCCTTTGAGAAGTCCTGCTTGACCGTATTAAAAATTAGGTTTAGGGTCTGTGCTAATTTTCAGGACTCTCTAATAACCTGGTGTCAAATTCCATCAGCGCTTCAACGGTGCCTCTCAGAGAACAAGAACTTAACTTTTAACTAAACTGAAATTTTAACCCGAGGTATATAATTGAATTAATAGGTAACCAGGCAGCAGGTGTCAAAACTGCTCTCAAGCGGAAATTCTCCGAACACTTCTTCCCACTTCAGCCACTTTCATTATGAAGAGCATCACTTTGGAAAACAGAGACCGCTTCAGTTTACAGGTTACAATTATTACTCTATTATTACAATAGAGTCGAAGAGAAGAGGTTGCTACCAATCTGCCTGTCCAGAGTCCTTCCAGGGTGAAGGGACTTTGGGGGTTTACGCCAGCTCCAGCTCACTGCACACCTCTCCACGCCAAATTCTGCTACACTAGACCGTCTACATATCTCTTCAGTCCTGTAGCATGGAGGTTGAGATGGTCAGACCCGCGACCACCCTAATCTTTTACTACTCATGAACCTGAGATCTCTTTTCCCTCTTGCCAAGCGCTCAGAAGCAACATATAGAGATGCAGTGGTGTGCTGGTGATGTTAGCAATCCGTACCAGCATTCCAGGCCGTGTGCCCATGTGTGTAGATGCAGACTCATACATGGCTTCTGACTCTATCTGTCATGATACGGTGTCACATTTACTTACTGACATGAACCAGGGGAGTGGATCGGCTGGAGAACATGTGCTTAGCCGGTGTAAACGCTAGGTTACATTTAGGCACCATGTCAAAAACAAAGAGAAAATGTTTGGGCGAGATTATTTTGTAAGTTAAGTCCAGCTTCTACATTGATGTATATGGGAAAAAAATATGTTAGCAAAATCTATACCCAAAGGACTGATAGCTGTTGAGTAAAATTTCACCAAATGGCTTTAATGACTATTATAAAAGGAGCAGAGAGAAGCTAAAGATTGAGAAGAGAAGGCAAACAAAAAATGAAAATAATGCAAATAATAAAGCAAGCACACAGGAGAGGTAAATCCAGATAGGATTCATTACACATCTGCCCAAGTAAGACGCTGACTATTGAGTGGTGGCACACTGTGCCTACAATGCACTGGGCACCCCTTCTAAACGCTGCAGGTTTTCAAAGGCAATGCTCATGTGCTCTGCTAAGCCTTGATTCCGTTTCTGAAGATGACCTAGTTGACCTTCGAATCCCTTTGGAATCTTGCTGAGGGTGATTCTGAGACAATCCCAGAAGGGGACCATCATTTTTTTTAAGAAGGAGGCTTTGTATCTAGGGACACATTTCCTTGGTTACCAGAACCACAAACATGGATGCCACTTCAAACCCTTCTTTCCAGCTCTCTTAAGATGATGTGTCTTAACCCATGTGGAGTCCACATCTTCTCAGAGAGAAAAGTGATAAATGTGATAACACCTTCTAGAGTTCTGCAGTGTGGACAGCTCGCTGGAGTCTACAGTTTCGGGAAAAACTGAAACAAGAGCCCTGCTGACACTGATGAAAACACACGGTAGCATGGTGATCACACAGACATGGGAGAGATGATTGCTCAGCCTTCTTCACTTCTTCCACGTGAAGTCACAGGGCTCTTGGTACCCGCAGCATCTGGGGATGGACTGTGGCCTATGGCAAGAGACCCCATCTGCTAGATCTATAAACTGGTCCATGATCTGAGACTGCTACCACAATCCTGGGGGCTGAATTCAAAAGCTCTTTTCTTCAGTCCTTAATCTAGACTGCAGAGGGAAAAGAGGTAATCAAACGAATGGACAAAGCACCATAGCAATTGTATTTCCATCTGCACAGAGCAGACTAAACTCATCACTGGAGAACAATTAGTGGCCACCAGAAAAGCAGACATAGAAACAAACACCTATAGCTGCCATTCGCAAAAGATGAGATTTTAATTGGAAGAGTAAAATTAAAAATTAGAAACTAGACTGGAGAGACAGCTCAGCAGTTAAGAGCACTGACTGCTCTTCTGGAGGACCTAGGTTCAATGCCCAGCACCCACGTGACAGCTCACAACTGTACTTGCAACTTCACACAGACACACGTGCAGGCAAAACACCAGTGCACATAAAAACAGAAGACAAAAACAAATAATCTAAAAAGATAAAGCAAAAAAGATCTGTTATTAAAAAAAGAAACTGAACCGGGCGGTGGTGGTGTACACATTTAATCCCAGTATGCAGGAGGCAAAGGCAAGTAGATCTCTGTGAGTTCGAGGCCAACCTGGTCTATAAGAGCTAGTTCCAGGACAGGTTCAAGTTATAGAAAAACCCTGTCTCTGCTGCAATCTACCACAAATCCACTTCTAAATACATCTCATTACTTTACGACTTAATAAACTTCTGTCTTTAAAGTTCAGCATTTTAAAACTAGGAGTCCAATCTTGGCAGTTCTGTTCAACACAGAGTATTGAAAGAGGAGAGAACAGGAGGGAGAACGGTTTTCCTCCAGAAGTCAAAGAAGTGATTTTAGGTATTATTTCAACAAATTCAATTCAGGCATGTATCAATCTCAAGAACTCAACAAGTCATTGTTTCCGAGCAGTACATTCTTTCTTGTTTGCTGTTGTCATTTGAGACGTGTCATTCTTTGTATCCCCGGCAGGTCTGGTACTCACTATATAGCCTTAAACTCAAGACAATCTTCCAGACTCAATCCCACGAACCCATACACCACCCAAACTGGCCTGTTGGTTTTGGAGCTAGGAATCAAGGTATGCATCCCTGGTAGGCATGGAACTTGGCAGGAAGCCCAGGCTAACCTTGAACTTGGGAAAATCCTCCTGCCTCTGCCTCCCAGGGGCTGCTTAGAAGCGGCAGATCATTTTAGAAGGTGGCTGCCTCAGAAACACATTCTCTTCCACCACACAGCTATGGGAGAGAACATGCTTCAAATTGCGCATTTCTTTAATCCGTAAACATTCTGTGTTTTGGATTTCTTCCAAGTTAAGAGAGGGGGGGGGAGAGAAACGGGCTGACAGGACGGCTCCTTCAGGAATATCCACCTTTTCATTATGAGAAGTTAGATCTGATGAATTCATAAGAGGACGCGTTCTGTCACCTCTTTGACCGGCCAGCATATTTTTCTCATCTCTCTTCCCCTGTTGCAATCTGTCTGAACTCTCATCTCATTAAGTCTTACAAAAAAAAAAAAAAAAAAAAAAAAAAAAAAACCACTGCAAGGCTGGAGGCATGGCTCGGCAGTAGAGCTTGCCTGGCATACATGCACGAGGCCTTGGCTTCAGTCTCCGGGGCTCCCAAGCAATTAAATGTAAGTAAATAAACAAATGAAAAAGCAGGAGCATCTCAGGAATAATGACCCACTTTAGGATGGTGTCTCTTTCCTCGCTCTTACACGGATTCACGTGAAGATATTAGATTATTCATACATGTTCTCCCATACATGAGCAGGAAGAATGCAGAATTCTGAAGGGCAGGCCACCGAATCCCTCTGTCTTGAACACCCAGATCAATAAATCCTCAAAAGACCAAGAAATGGTTCTGAAAAAAGAAAGCCCTTTTTTAAAACCCGGAACTTACTTTTTGACATGAGTTTTGACACATATAAGGTAAGTTTCTAAAAATAGACAAAATGTGTGAGGCTGATGATGGAGGCAAGTTTCTTTAAAACGTTCCTTAGAGCAGCCAGGCTGTGGTAGCACAATGCTTTAATCCCAGCACTTAGGAGGCAGAGGCAAGCAGATCTCCAAGTTCGAGGCCAGCTGGTCTGCAGAGTGAGCTCCAGGACAGGCAGGGCTACACAGAGAAACCCTGTCTCAAAGAATCAAAAAAAAAAAACCAACCTATAATTAATGAAAACATGTATACTGAACATAGATTGGCCCTGACAATTTATTTGCCAATTCTGTTTTCCTCCAAAGTTAAAGCTATGCCTTGTTTCAACGCGAGGAGCCGGAATACACAATGAAAAGACTACTGAATGGTAATGTCATGTCAAAATGCTGTAAAAATGAGAATTTGGGAAGAATATGCTGCTGGGCGATTTTCACAGAACACATAGACAGCCACCTATAATTCAGACAAATCACGAGTGGCAGGAAGGAAAGGATTCGAAACTCCCTTGGACTTGATCTGGCGACTTGGACTATTGACTGCGCAGGCCTGATGGTTCCTTCCAAACAGGCACACCAAAGAAACAAAGCCACTCAAGTAGAAAAGCAGGGGACAGCGCTTCACTATGGCCACGTAGGCATTGTCACCTGAGATTGTCATGCTGAGGTGTGGCCCATTTAGAAGATTCTTAAAAAGCACTGATCAGGAAACCATACAGGCTTACATGTGGCTACAGAATAACACTGTGGTTTAATGAAGAAACATCCTGACTTTATGAAAAAAAAATCACAAAAGTTTGGCCTCTGAACTTTCCTTCTCATTATGGGGAGAAACCTGATTTTGATCTTTATATTTTTTAACATAATTTTAACAAATGACTCTGTAGTCTAATAAACTCTGCTGGCCCAAAGTACCAGTGCTCAAAGCGGAGTCACGCCAACCGATCCCTCTTTCATTTGTCTTCCTGGACAATCGGATATTCAGTGTAACATTGTCTCTGGTCCCCCAGAGATGGGTATCCCAAGGGCATTTCCGGTGACAGTAAACTACAGAAAACTATCCACGCAGAACTACTTCCGTGGTGTAAGGAGAGTCCGGGCATATCTGTTTGGGTTCTTATTTTAGGAGGGTGCCGGGAGTCACGACCTTGTGCGCCCATTCTCTGCTACTCTCCCGCTGACCTGCACCCCAACCCCACATGTAGCTTACTGATTATTCATTCCCAATGCATTTCCCTCCATTGCCTCTTCTCTTCTGTACTTTTGCCTTGCTTCAATAAATTAGATTGCAAACCTACGGGGCAAGGGCAAGGGCCATGTCCGGCAGTTTAAGTCTTCCTCCCACAGGAGCGCCATGCTCTGGACCCACGTGGAAAGAGGAGCATGGTGGCCTTTCAGATCCAGAGGCCACAGATAAATCAGCATGGCAGCCACTGCATTTCCCTCCTCTGAGCAGCCGCGTCTCCCACACTCCACCTTGTCTCTTACAGTTTATCCCCTCCATCAGAAAATAAGCTCTCTGGCTCAAGCAACTGTCTTGTTTTCTGTTTCTCATGGCTCGGGCTCAAGGTCTAAGAAAATGCCTGAAAACGGAAAGAGCTATCTTCAGTTACTAAGGAGCCGAAGCAATCGTTCACAGGAGCTCTGTCAGCTGAGCCACTACATTTCCAATAAGTTTGGACTCACACTCATGCTTACTGCCACAGGTCCCCAATCTACCAGTTTTAGAGCCGTGTTACCGCATGGGTACCCAATAGTCCCGTAAACCATGCACGGCCAGGAGGTGGAATTGGGGAAAGTATCAATACATATGGCTGTAAATGTTTGAAACACAAAGCTAATCTTTAAAACATTACTTAATTCGCTGTAAATATTTATCTAAAACAAATTGGAGGGTGGCCTGAAGTATCAGTGAAAGGGATTTTACAACCCGAATAAAGGGGAGCCCAACAGGATGGGGTACGTAAAAGACTGAGACTGCCCCCTCCAACCTGGCACAGTACTTAGTGCTCTATAGCCCTGGTCTCCAGCTCCCACAACGGTTATCACTAGGTGATCAAACTATGCCTATATTTGACACTTTAATTCATCTATTAATAATCCGGTACGTAATGTGTATAGCTTTCTGGGGGAAAGAGATTGAAAGGTTAAAAAAAAAACAATTAAGGTTCCTGCAGTAAGGACAGACCTAACAGCAACACACTGTCCCATACTGAGGCTTCTAAGAATTCACTAAGTAGCCAGGCTTAGCACTTCGGAAGCAGAGGCAGGCGAATCTCTAAGTGCCAGGCCAGCCTGGTCTTCAGAGGACAGCCAGGACTACACAAAGAAACCCTGTCTCAAAAAACCAAGGGGGGGGGCTGGAGAAATGACTCAGTGGTTAAGAGCATTGTCTGCTCTTCCAAAGGTCCTGAGTTCAGTTCCCAGCCACCACATGGTGGCTCACATCCATCAGTAATGAGGTCTGGTGTCCTCTTCTGGCCTGCAGACATACACAAAACAGAATATTGTATACATAATAAATAAATAAATATTAAAAAAAAACCAAGGGGGGGAAAAATAAAAAGAATTCACCAAATATTACAGGTGAACTCTACTTATATAATCTGGCCCATGAATCACGTCTGCCTATAAATAATAACTAGTATCTAAAACAGAAAATATGAATTCATGCAAACTAGAGAAAAAAATGTTGGGTTTCTTTAAAAAGAAGGAAAGCAAGGAAGGTGTGCAGGCAGGCTAGGTGAACATCTCTGATCTCACTGAAACTGAAGTCAGCCCAAGGGGACCAGCCAGCTATGTGGATGAGGCGCTCCTCTGCACTCTCTTTCTCCAGTATTTCTCCTGGAGACCATGTTACATCCCCATTAAGGATGGGGATGCTGTACAATTAGTCTTTGATATTTGGAGCTGAAGCAGAGTTCTGAGATATAACAGTGGTTCTTCTCTAACACGGAGAAGTCCATAGCAAAGGGGTTAAATTATGGAGCGCTAATTACTCCTTAATTCCACTGTACCTCTGCCCTACTAGTCCTCCTGCTGCGCAACCCTTCCCTAATACATAGAGAGGCAAGATTCTACTCATCCAAGCGGAATGACCAATTGTGTCTCAGTTCACAGGACACATCTGACACCATCACGAGCAGCCAGAGAAAAATCGGTCATGTTCACCTGTGCCCCCGGATACTCAAGGTAACATTAAATGTGGGGCACGGGCCAACCTCAAACATTTATCTCAGCCATTAGTCAGAAGCCAATGGGCACAACCTCTTGGTGTGTTCTGAGGTTTTGGATACATGAGAACTAACCCAGGAGTTCCGATGTGCTCTGCTGAACTTCCAGCCTTGTAGGGAATTGCCCTCTATACTTCCCCCAACTGTTCGTTAGCCTAGCAAGCATTCCAGGGGCAAGGAGCGGAGACACAAAGCATCCAAGGCATCGGGTGTATTTGCATGAATAGTCATTTCACTTTTTAGTTCTTTGAAGTGGGAATCAAAGCCAAATGCCTTAAGGGTCACTACAAAGTTCTGCTTCTAGGTCACCATCTTGGCAACCCAGGGCCCTGTCTTTAAAGCAAAGATATACTTGCCTGCCAAAGATCAACCTTCATGCCCGGGCTGAGATGAACAGAGCTACTTCCTAGGGAAGAGGGCTACGCAAACTGAGATGAACTCCACACACAAAGCCCCGCTCCAGATTTGTTCTCCATGGATGCCACCTGGTGTGACTCTCTGCAGCTTTACCTCGGTGTATGTGCTGCACGAGCCCACGTTTATTTATACGTTGCCTTGGCGTGTGGGCCTGGCTGCTGCATGCACATGTGTTTCTCTCCAAGTCTGCGACAGGCCCCGTGATTACTGCACCTCCCTCCACGGCGGCAACACCTCCCACAATGGGAGCACGTAGCAGGCATTTGATAAATGCTCCCTGCATTGCGTTTATACTAAAAGTTCTTCTGACACTTCGGAGTAGGGAAGTGAGGTGGGTGTAAGCCAATGCCAAAAACTGAGTCAAAGTTTAACTCATATCCAGAGAGGAAAGAAAACATAATTTCTAAGAAGGAGGAGGAGGAGAAAAAAAGAGGAAGAGGAGAAGGAAGAAAAAGAAGGAAAGAAGGAAGGAGGATGAAGACGAAGAAGAAGAAGAAGAAGAAGAAGAAGAAGAAGAAGAAGAAGAAGAAGAAGAAGAAGAAGAAGAAGAAGAAGAAGAAAGAAAGAAAAAGAAAAAGAAGAAGAAGAAAAACCTTTCAAAGAATAAACAATCTGGAGTTTTCCATGATCTGAGCTTTTTCTAGTCTGTTAAAAGTCAGCATCTACCTATTTCCATCTGTCCTTTGTACAGACCTCTTACCCTAAATGGCTTCCTAAAATTTGCCCTGCTGCTCTCTTCTTACCTTTAAATGGTTGCCATCACACGTCAGAGTTACGTGTAATACAGACTAAAACAGATTCTATCCCCTGCATCTAACCTTTCCTGTAACCTTTCCAAACTACCTAGGAGATCCCATTTATTATCAAAATAGGCCCTTGAAATTAGTTTTCCAATTAATTTTAACAGGTGATAAAATGAAAACTGGGAGGCAAAGCACAGAACCCATATACTAAGCCTGGGGCCAGGAAATCTACGGCCTGAGGCTCAAACCCAGCCCACTTTGTGGAAGCAATGCTAGATTGTGACATAACAAAATTAATTTGTTTACACACTATCTATGGCTGCTTTGCTGTGAGGGTAGCAGCATTGAATAGAGGGGACAGAAATCCTACTTGCAAAGCCTAAAACGTTTACTATGTGGTCCTTCTGGAAAATCTGCCAACCCCTAATCCATGCTAGGCCAGCAAAATGAAATGAAGTGGCTAGCGACCTTCAGAAAGGCTCAGTCACTCCATACCCAAAGTACAGGGTTTGCAACTGCACATAATCATGTAAATGACCTTAAAAACCTAGAGTGGGAATGGTCCTTGCAAGTCATCTACCTTCTGCTTCTGAATTATATAAGGCGAGCCTGGTATTTAGTAAATGCCTCACTAGTCTAACTCACACATAGAAATAAATATGCTCAGAATATTAGAAGCATTTATTGCTTGCAAAACCATCAGCTAAAAAAGAGCCTGCTGCATTGGTCAAACAACAATAGAAGATTTATCGACTTCCTATGCAAAGAATGGTGCCCAGACCTGAACAAACTAGAGGAAGAAAGCACAAGTTTGACATAAAGGAGAGATGGGGCGGTGGCGTCAGTGGGAAGCTTTCTTCCAGCACGTCCTGAAACCACTGGAAGTTTGATATTGTGAAATTCTACATTATCTCCAAATGCACAATCACAGCATGTGTGTAATAAGATGGGATGTGATGCCACATTGCTTACAATAAAGCCTGCAAAAAGAACTCTACCCAGAACCCAATTTTCATCCCCTTCCCTTTGGGCAATCAGTCTCTACCACGCTGTCTATCTCTGAACGCCTCTAAGACTGACAGGCTGGGCAGGTATTGGTGGTGCACGCCTTTAGCCCCAGCCCTCGGGAAGCAGAGGCAGTGGATCTCTGTGAGTTTGAGACCAGCCTGATCTATAAGAAGCTAGTTCCAGGACAGGCTCCAAAGCTACAGAGAAACCCTGTCTCAAAAAGCCAACAACAAAAACAACAACAAAAAAAACCCTAACAGGCTCAGTTCCCCATCTGAGAATGCTCCAAATGCCTTCACTTTCTGTTGCTGCTGCCTCAAGCAAAAACAACCCCCTTTTTTTGGTTTTTGCCTAAGTAGAGTCTCTGATGGCTTCCAATTCTAATCCACGTTCAATCACAGGTTATCTTATCCCAGCCGGTATCTAGTTTCCAATTCAGATGCCTCCAAAGCTTATCAAATTAAGAGAAACCCTATGAATTCAAGGACCAATAATTTAAAAAAAAAAAAAAAAGCTTAGTAACCTGCTAATGATACTTGCATAAGCCTCTAAGGTCAGATGGAGAGATTCCAGTGGCACATGGATCACGGTGGTACCTGCTGCGGACCAAGCCCTTCCCCCAAGCCTGATCACCGGTATGCTCTGGACAAATCCTAATTCATCACAACCCCACTGAGGAGCAGATGGGCTCAGGATCAGGTCTCGATACACTCGGGACTGTGAGCTGGGCAGGAACCAACCCGAGCAAGACTGGGGCCACATGTCTCCCCGTTCCCTTTTGGCTTCTGCTGACTCGGAAGTCCTTAATCCTCTGTCCCTCTGAAGTGACTCTTAGAAAATTAAACCTGGAATTACATTTATATACTTCCCTTCCCAAATTGAAAACTCCTGGAAGGTAGTGGTCTAGTTTTATTAATCTGTAAACCTCCTCAAACGCCGAGCATGGTACCCAGCTGGAGCTAAATGAAGAACAAAGGGGCATTCCCCCCTCCAGGAAGTAAAATGGGGGAGTGAAAAAGAAAAGATCGCTCAGAAAACCCATCAACAGCATACCCCCAAGAGGTCTTTCTTTGTGGTTTGTTTATACCCCAACATATATTCCACCAGGACTTCCTGAAAATAATTCCGAAGAAACAAAGACCATGAAAAATTAGCTGCCAGAGTTGGAATGGTGGTGAGCTTCTGTGGAGGAGGGGTAGGAACTAAAGGAATGGCTACATAGAGCGACCAGATTTCCTAAGGAGGGTAATTCGCTTGACTCCAAAAATAGGGGGAAGCAGCAATCTTGAAGTCTAGGACTATATTAGCATGCGCTGGGGAAATTTTGAATCCCAGCCTGGCCACATACCAACGATAATATCAGACCCACTAAGTGTACCTCTCTGGGATGTGCCCAGATGCATGTGTTTTTAGGGACGTCCAGTGGGTTCCACATATGTAGCCAAGATAAGAACAACTGGAGGAAAAGAAGTATCTTGGAACCCTGGCTCCATCAAAGACTAGAACAACCCAGGGCTAAATCCCGACCCTCCCCACATTCCCCATACTACATCCTTTCCTTGAACTCCAATCAGTCCCTTGCTCCTTGATCTCACTCAGTTTCCCCTCCTGTGAAATGGGAATTACAATACCCCTTCACCTTCATTTTTTAAAAACACTGGATGAATAAATATATATATTTCTATAAACAGTAGAATTCAGTAAATATCAACTATACATATCAAACATGGAGTAGGAGG
>JAQHUG010000348.1:732652-755377 GCA_028555095.1 Dicrostonyx torquatus | reverse complement strand
AAAGGAAGTGGGCCAGTTACCATGAGGCCCCCCGCCGCAGATGGACGTACCATAGAACCATCCAGTAAGTCACCCACCTCGTGGTGACATACAGACTTTTATAATGGGTTAGTTTAGATGTTAGAGCTAGTCAAGAAAAGGCTGATGATGATGGGCCAGGCAGAGTTTAAATGAATATAATTGTCATGTGGTTATTTCGGGCATAAGAAAGCAACCAGCAGCTGAGCGGGCCAGTGGCTGGGAGCTGGGAGCTGGGTGCTGGGAACAAACAACCCGTACCCCACATACAACACAAACGGACCATAACTGACAGCAACTATTAAATAAATTGAGGCCTGAAAAGTAATCAACATAGAAAGTTCTTAGTAATTGCCAGGCTCTTTTTCCTGGAAGGATAATTACCTTCCCATTCACAATAGCCTCTGAAGACTGAACTAACTCAAGGGCCCTTAAGGAAGGAGCATCATGATTCTCTATACTTACCCATGACTGTCAGAGGAGAGAACAGGAGCTGCTAATAAAACATTATCTGCTACTTATCTCAAACTCAAATTTACTTGTGTGTCCTGGATTTGGCTTTGCAAAATATGTCAGGCCTTCATTCACCTGTCACCTGTCAATTGGGTGACAATTGGCAAAGGCTGTGTCTAGTTCATCAAGGTACCAAGCACCTTTAAAAAAAAAAAAAAAACAAAGCCAGTACCCAGTACAGGGGATCTTGACTACTCTACTCTTTGGAAATCAGAGGCAACGCCCAAGCAATCAAGCAACGGGCCAGCAAGCAGGCCCAGGGCAAGTCAAAGCACTGTTCCTGAGACCAGAACTTGGAACTGGAAGAAGCGGTTCAAGGCAGAGAGCAAGAGGGGAGAAAGCTTTCCACTGTTTCACAGCTACTTGGTGCAGAAATCAAATGAGGGAACATTGGAGCAGAGACTCTCACCCCCTGGGCAGAACCGGTCGGTTCCAGTCATCCCACCAGGCAAAAGCTCAGCTGTCAAGAATTTGCAGGTAGAATGCCACAACGGCAAAACCCAAAGCTGTGTCCTGGGCTCTGAGACTCCTCTCCAGGTCTCCAAGATGGATCCTGATTCTCTGGAACCTTTTGGGTTCCCCCTCCCTCCCCCTTGGTGTCTTATTTTGTTTTGGTTAAGTTCTTCTTGTACTCTCCATTTCCACAGGAGCTAAACTGAGATCAACCCTTCAATACTAGAAGAAAAACAGAATAAGATGTCTAGCAGAAAAGCCACCTTCTCGAAACCCACTTCACAGGACAATATTTACTCTGAATGCCCTGCGCCAGAGCCGAGGAGTTGTTAAATTCTGAACTATATCTACCACACTAAGATTTAAAACACTGTTGAAGACATTTAGATGCATTAAGAGCCAATGAGTCAGATAGTTCTCTAAGAGTTGGATTCAATCAGCCACTAGATTGTTCATTGATTATCACAAACAGCCCAGGCCTCCTACAAAGGCATGTTTTCCAGTTCACTTGGCTTAATCCCTTCTGAACAAGGATCCAAGGAATGAAAATTATTTCTCCAATGGCAAGCTGCACAAATTAATCACACCCAAGCACCACGCTGGCAGCCAAACACAATCTATAAAATAAGTTCAGACTATCATCAGAAGCCAGTAACAAGAACGGAAGCTCACTTCCCTGCTCTTCCTTCCCTGAACAGACAGCCCGAGTCATAAAAGAGTGGAAGCAATGCCTTCAGTCATTTGTAAGCAGTGACCTCAGACCCATTCGGTCACATGACAATTCTACTTTTAAACAGAAGAGCAAGAAATAACTGCTCAACAGCAACAGAAGAAAGGTAAGAGAGTCAGGCGGTGATGGTGCATGTCGTTAAACCCAACACTCAGGAGGCAGAGGCAGGCGGATCCATATGAGTTTGAAGCCAGCCTGGACTACAGAGCAAGTTCCAGGAAAGACTCCAAAGCTACACAAAGAAATCTGTTCTCAAAAAAGAAAAAGAAAGGCCAGAGGACACACCACTCAATGATTTATACAAAATTCACACGTAGGAGCACACGGCGTCTGCCTCATCCTTGATTTCCTAGCTAGACAGACACTAGTGAAGCTGATACAATCAGATTTTTTTTCCCTATAAACAGGAGAAACTGTTATAACTGGACTTCATAAGCAGTAGATGTTTTGTTTACGACCCCAGTGATGTGGGAGTGTTCTCCTGTATTTTGTATTACTCTTATTGGTTGAATAAAGAGCTGCCTGGCTTATAAGATGGGTCAGCCCTTAGGTGGGTGGAGTAGACAGAACGGAAGTTCTGGGAGGAGAAGAAAGGAAGTGAGCCAGACGCCACGAGCCACCATCGCAGATGGATGCAGGTTAGACCTTTCCGGTACGTCACCACGTGGTGACTTACAGACTTTTATAATGGGTTAGTTTATGAGGTGAGGGCTAGCCGGGAAAAGGCTAGTGATAATAAGCCAGGCAGAGTTTAAATGAATACCATCCTCACGTGGTTATTTCGGGTGCAGGTGGCCAGCCGCTGAGCGGGCCAGTGGCTGGTGGCTAGGGAACACAACACATTCCCCTCTCCCCTAATTACAACACCCCAGGACCCAAAACAACCTTGGCAAAGTTCCCACTTCGCTAGGTAGCTAATAATACATGGAAAGCAGACAGCACAAGAGAGGAGGAGGAGGCCAAGAAATGCCCAATCGTGTCCCCCTGCATCCCTGGAGGCAGCGCCTTGAACAGTGCTCTGTGAGGTTGCAGGCTCTGAAGGGAAAAATAAGGGGAAAAGCACACGTGACTTAAGTCGGAAAGAAGAGAGGTCTCCAGTTGCTGCTTCGGTAGAGACAGAATCCAGTTAGAACCTTCATCTTCATCTGGGGGAGCTTTCTTTTCGGCCGGTGGCTAGACGTGCAGGTTAGCAAGCACCTGGGTTTAACAAGAAGCACGGAAATGGGAAACTGAGGCAGCCAAGAGCTGCAGAGGCTGGAGTCAAGGCCTTGCTTGAATCACGCTCACCTAACTCTAACCAAGCTCTGCTTCACCAGCTAGCTAGTGGCTAGGATGCTTTTCATTCACGGAAGGTCAAAGCCAATTCTACAGGGAATGCCACCAATTTGGAGGAAAGGATGTGTGTGCGCGTGGGCATGCGTGTGCTCGGGAGCATGCCACAGCATATATGTGGAATCAGAGGACAGCTTTCTGAAGTTAGCTCTCTCCTTCCATAGTGCAGGCTAAGCTCAAGGGCTCAGGCTCGAGTCATCAAGCTTGGCCACAAGGGCTTTTGTCCACTGAATTACTTGCCTGCTCCCCCCAATCTCCCTCCCATCACTCAATTTCCCTTTTGAATCATCACAGGTTCAGTTTCTATTCTGTGAAGAACTGTTACTCCAATGAGAAACAAGAACTGAATGAAGCCAACTTAAAAAACAAAACAAAACAAACAAACAAACAAAAAACCACTAAAGAACATCTGATTGGACGGAGAAATCACAGGGATGGGTGACACATACGGACACTGTGATGGTGTTTCTGTGTTGGCAGATGACAAGCCGATTTCCTAACTTCAGAGCGTAGCGCTAACTTACCGACTAATGGATGCCATTTCTCCCACAGTTCTTCCCAAGCACAGTGCTGCCCAGTAGTTGCAGGTGAACCCAGGCAGCTAGAAATACTACACTAACAGCATCCGGAAGATCAATCATGCTCTAAATTGCTCCTGAAAATATCCTGTCTCTTCTGGCTCCGTCCTCCACATGGCTGCTCTATGGTTCTGCTGTACATCCCTACATAACGTTCAACCACATCGTGAAGTCGGAAACCGCCTTGCCAGTGGCCCTGGGAAAAGAGATTTCAGTACTATGCACTTCCGGAGAACCACAGGTACACACGGGTAATATGGGTCTTCCCAAGAATTAGTGGCATGCTTTGAGACTACGCCCTGAATTAGACTTTAAAGCTGTGGCTTTTTGCCTTTTCAATGTCACTGTACGTTAAGGTCATATGTAAACTAATACCATTTTCCTAACTTTTAATCACGGGCAGGAACATGGTTGGCACCTAGGGTTAAGATGACTGCCTAGGGTGGGGGTGACAGTGCTCAGTAGGTAAATCACATGCCTTGCAAGGATGAAGACGTCAGTCTGATCCCCGGCACAGACATCTAAACCTAAGCACAGTGACCTGCCGATCTAACCTAATTAGTAAGCTCCAAGTCAATGAGAACCTTGTTTCAAAGGAGATATAAATGGTGCGCCCCTGAGGATGGCACAAGAGGCTGCCCACTTGTCACCAGAAGAATGTACTTCAGTACACAGCATACACACAGACACACACCTGTACACTCACAGACATTAAAAAATAAAAAATCACTAGCAGTAGGGCATAGAAACACATGCCTGCAATCCGGTATCGGGGAGACAGAGACAGGAGGATGACTATGAGTATGAGAGCAAGTTCCAGGCTAACTCAGGCTACCTAGCAAGACACTATCTGAAAAAGGCAAAACAACAAAAAGAGACCACTTCCTAGGACTCAAGGGTTAAGGCTGCCGATGAGATTTCCTAGAAGGAAGCTATGTGTGTGTAGAAAGTCTGACTAGTTAGGACGGCGGTGACGGGAGAAGCTGGGATGCTGTGGGCCCAGAGGCACAATAAAGGGCCATTCTCTGCACACCTGCGGTGGAACCTGCACCCCGCACCCCGTGACTCACAGATAAAACCCTCTCAAATATAGTAACTGAACAGACCCAAGTTTCCACCAGCCCAAAGCTGCCTCCACCAACCCGAAAGCCAAAATGTCCTGCGAGAGCATCTGAGGCCTTCCGCAATCCTGCTGAAACTGCCTCTCGGATACACTCACCATTCTATTTGAAACTTGCCGTAATTTATAGCTCTCTTTGTCCTGGAAAAATATGAAACGACTTTCATCCCGGGCCATGGAATTTGGAGTAACCTAACCTGTGTTCTTGGGCCACCGTCACTCAGATTTGGATCCAGAAGAAACTACCTCTTAGTCCCTTTAGGGGAGAGCTGTGTTCTTTTGAGTCGGTGAGATCTAACAAGACATGAGAAGGTAAGCGACGTGATGCTACCTACAGAGCAGCTTAAAATGTATAAGAAATAATATTCAGAAAATAAGGGTTAATATTGCTGTGATGAATCACAATACCAAAAACAACTTGGAGAGGATTCACTTAAACACTCCAGATGATCCCATCACTGAGGGAAGTCAGGGCAGGCAGGAGCTGATGCAGAGGCCATGGAGGGATGCTATTTACTGGGTTCCTTCTTGTGGCTTGCTCAGCCTGCTTTCTTATAGAAGCCAGGACCACCACAATGGTCTGGGATACCTCCCATAGATCACTAATTAAGAAAATGCCTTAGAGCCGGATCTTATAGAGAGGCATTTTCTCATTTGCAGCTTCCTCCTCTCTGATGACTCTAGTTTGTGTCAAATTGACATAAAACTAGTCAGCACACACAGGCAACAGGTCGAGGTGACAAATAGGGATAAACATTTTGCTTTTATCTGCTATCCTATTTTTTTATATAATATTTTGAGACAGTATCTCGTTATGGCGTGTTGGCTGGCCTGGAACTCACTATGTAGACCAACTGGCCATGCTCTGATACAGAACCCCCTACGTCTGCCTCCGGAGTACTGGGATAAAAGGTGTGTGTCCCATGTCTGGCTATCACTTTCCTGTTTCCAGTTATTTGTATTTCTATGATTTTTCGTTCCCTAGCCCTAACCCTGGTAATTTAGCAAGAATGTACAATGAGCCTAAATTGCCAGGAGGATTTTCCGCTGTTTTTAAGAAGCTGGGTTAATGTTGGCATAGTTACAGGATGATAGCTGTGCAAGGTCATAAAACAGGCCCAGGTCTTAGAGGCAAATTTTTTTTTTTAAACTTTAAACCTTGTTTAATACTCATTTTCCAAAAGAAGTCATGAGCAAAATGGTTCTTGCTTTGTTTTGGAACATCTCAAATTGATGTTCCGAAGCCGTTCAGAGTTATTACATTAGGTGAGAAAGCACGTTAACGACAAGAGGCAAATGTTACCAATACCCTCTGTTTAGGACAGAGCGGCCCAGCTGTCTATAGTTGACGGCTTCAAAGTGGCCTACCTTATGATGGTCCCAAGAGCAGAGACTTCCTTGTGCATTTGGGAGCTGAGAAATTTGGGAGGCATTGGGGGAATCCTTCTTTGAATTGGGGACACAATGGGGCCAGCGGCTACTCTTGACCTAGATAAGCCAAGGCATCCATCACTCTGCCAGGGTACACTGTCTCAACCATTGTCAGGGTAGTAGGGAAGAGATTCTAATTTGCTGAAGCTGGACACACCTTTAATGACAGTTTCAGGCACCTTCTAAAACAAGGATGTTTAAAAAGCAGCAGGAGCCTGGGGGTGGAAAAGGCTCACAATGTGCTCCTGAGTCACTGGGAAGTTCTGTGGAGCTCTGTGCTGTTCCCAGGTCAGCTCCGGGGTCTGAGATGGCTTCCAGTCTGGTTGAATGCAGGGAAAGACATTTCCCCGGGCCCAACCTCACTCTCAGGAGTTTCCTCCTCCAAACCCTGCCATTGACATCAATAACAGCCACTCCATGCCCTCGATATCATTTTCGGCTCTGCTCAAGGAGACTTCGCTCTTATATAATAACTCAAGGATCTTTCCGTGGGCCGAGGGAAGAAGAATTGGCTCAGGGACATAGTACCATTTCCTACATTTATCTTTCAATACCGTCACTGCAGAATAATTTTTTAACAGATCTCTTCAAGTGATGACCACTTTAGAAATCAACTTGAGAGAACCCCAGGCTGGAAGACTCTTTTTCCCATTAGACTGCTTGCAAAGTCGCTGGGGGGGGGGGCGGGGAGAAAAGAACACCACTGTTTTCTTCCGACAAACACTCAATGTTTTCAACTTATTTATTCCTCACAACAACCAAGGTGAGTACTATCATTGGCCGGTGGTACAAACAGGGGAGCTAGCAGACAAACTGTTGGTCAATGGCCTTCAAGGTTAGTGATCGGAACCAGCTATTTCCACTATAAACCAACACAATGAAAGCAGCTCATTCTATCCCTGTCAATGAGTTCTGCTCACTTCGTGCTTCCAGCACGGAAATTAATATCTCAACTTCAAAGGTGCTGCCTCTTGACGCAGGAGTTGCCCCCGTACCCAACCCCAGTATTCAGCTGTCATATAGATGAGAGGGGAAGTTCCTACCGGCATCTAAGATACTACTAAGGAACCTACGATATATACGGTGGGTTCCCAAGCACAAGCTATGCAGACCAAAATATAAGCAGAAAGAATAGTCATCAAAACGCTTTCACGACCTGAATCTTTCTAGCCTCGTGTCTTTTCCCCATCATTAAACTACACCCAAAACTATCAAGGAAATGACGATTCCCTCTACGTCGGCTTCCTTCCCTGATCCTCCTCTTTCGTCTCCCAAAAGATCTAATTTGTGTGGACTCATTTCTGCACTTTCATTTGACTCCTAGATACACTTCAAAACTTACTTTAAGGGCACGTCTGCTGGTGGAAGCCAGCCCACAGGGGCCCCTGGGATAAGGTTGGCCTCAGAGTCAATGGCTCCCCCTGGAACCGGGTTCACAGTTAAACATCACCTCCTCACATCGCTGACAACATCATCACTACCTCCCCCTTCCTTCCAGTTGTCCACAATTAACTCAAGCAGTTAATATTTATTATTGCTCACCCTTACAATGGCCCTGAATAGATCCTGTCATCTGTGTTTTCCCGATGACCAAAATGAAATCATGGGAATAAAAAAGTACAATTTGGCTTTCTATTATTGTCAATTACTTTGCATCTTCTAGAAATGTACATGAATTGCAGTGTATAACTGAGTTGCTCTCTTCTCTATATTCTTCCCTTCAATAAAGTATTTTGGCTTTCATCCATATTACCATATATGCAATTTCACTACTTTTCATTGTTGGGTATTATGCATTGTATAGATATGCATTGTTTGTCAATTCACTTCTTGATGGCCATTTGAACTGTCTGAAGCTTTGATAAATATTTGATAAATATTCAATGTTTTTAAATTCATTTCTACCTCAAGAAAAGTTTTGCAGGATCATAACTTACAATCCATTTTGAACATGTTTTCTATCATAAAGAAAGAGAAAGAAACAAAATTTTGCCAGACTGGAAAGATGGATTAGCAGTCAAGTGGGCTTGCTGCTCTGGCAGAGAACCCAAGTTAGGTTGAGAGCATCCATATCACCTGGCTCATAACTACCTGTAACTCCAGGGGATCGGACACCCTCATACACACATAAGTTAAAACTGCTTTTTTGGGGAAAAAAAAAAAGAGAAAAAACTTAGTTTCTTGGTAGTTGTCCACTGAAATGTAGACATTCAGGACAGGTGGCCTGTCTTGTCACCTGGACCCAACCCTTCATAATAAATTCATTTATCTTATATATAAAGTCAATACAATAGAAGCTCCTCTGTTCACAGGGCTACTGTGAAGATCAGCTGGTGATGCTTATGCCATCTCAATGTGTGGTTAAGCATCCATAAATGAGACATGATCATATTAATATTAATGTCTATTATAAAAAGTGACTAAGCTTCATTATACTTTCAAACAGAAATACCTGCTATTTCTATCCATTTCCCAACACTAATTTTACTGGCGAGATTACTCTGCCATTTTGTGAAAACAACGTAGAAAACAAACAAAATCTTACATGGTACTTCTAAACCATTTTAAAACCATAGTTACTTGGGGATAAATAAATCCTGGAAGAGTCATGCCTAAACATGCATCAAATGCAGATTTCCCCTTGGGTGTCGTAGGACAGACTGGGTAAGAACATGTTGCAACCTCCTAACTGGAGGGTCACCATGAGTCACTTGACTATTCATTAAGAGAGAAGGAAGTGAATCAACTTGGGAAACCCAACCAGTTTTCGGGAAGATCTGAACAAATATTCCCTGCACACCCTCGTGCTGGCCCTGACCTCTCAGACTACAAGTACCCTGAGCTCTGTCCCTTGTGCTTTCACATGTGTGAGCCAATCTGAAAAGGGAAGCCTTCAGAGGAAAGTCATTACCCTGGAGCGAGGAAGACACAGGCTCTGTCACTGAGCCCAGGTGACCATCTGTGAGGAAGTCAGAAAATGTGCTGGGTGGTCTGGCCCAAGCAGACAGCAAAGCTTGCCCTGGTGGTAGCAGGTGCTCTAACTAGACAGTGATAGAATCACAGACACCATTTGTCAAGGGGCGCTCCTAAGGAAGAGAGTCCGGAGGGGAACTTTGTGAGCTTCCAAACTTGGCTGGGAATGAAGGACCTGGTGGGTTTGGCAGGCAGAACTCAAGAGCACAGGAGGACACTGCCGTCAACCTAGAGGAGAACAATTCCTCAGAGAGACAGCCAACTATGTCCTGTTAACAACTGGCTATGGTGATGTGACTTTGTTTCCCAAGAACAGGGCCTGGGTGGGAGGGCAAGGCCACTCTCAGAGATGCTCTGCTTTCTGAAGACAGCATGCAGAGGGCTGCAGGGTATTGCATCAAAGACTTGAAAGGCAGCATGACCCTATCCCAAAGCATCTCTCTCACTAAGGCCTGCCTTATCCCAGTCCTCTCATGGTCCATGCCCCTTTCCGAGTACCTGCCATAATTAATGTATATGTTTATTGAAGGACCAGATTATTGTCTCTTCACCAGCTGTTCTATAAGTTCCCACAGGGCAACCATTTAACTCACGGCTGTATCCTCACACCGAGTCTACTGCTTAATACCTAACAGGTACTCCATAGGCATATACTAAATTAAGGGATGAGATATACGGATTCTTGAATGTTAACTGTCCATTCCTTTCATCTACACCTGGGTCATGGCCAGTTTCCTAGGGGCCTCAATCTTTCGCCAGGAATGCTGCCTCACACAGGCAATATCAGCCCTTAGGGGGCTAAGGCAAGACTTGGCAGCCAGGATGAGCTTCCAGTGAGTTTAAGGCTAGTCAGAGCTACACAGCAAGATTCTATCTCGGAATAACTAGTCTTCCCACTGGGGAAGCTTGGCCTGGGGAAGCAAAGCATCAAGAGAGTGATTAACTAGCATTTCAAGGGTCATTTTCATGATTTGTCTGACACTATGGCAAAACCAACAAGAGTTAAAAGGTTTCTTTTGGCTCACAGTTTCAGGGCGATCTCCACTCATTGTGTGATGAGTTCCCAGTAGGGCACCATGATTGGCGTTGGACATGAGGTAGTAGTTTTCTCCAGACAGTTTGACAGAGCAGAGCGGTAAACCGAAAGAACATTCCAGAACCAGAAGCAGGTAAAACTTTCAAAAGCCTACTCCTATTGGCCTTCTGCCAACCAGGCCCTTCCTCCTTCCCAAGCTAAGGACTCATGCAAAACATGAGCCTATGGGGTCTCCCATTTCCAATTCAACCAAAACAGGGGTCCAATAAATATCTTCTGCTCCCTTAAACTTCTTAAATGATCTGCACCTACTCAAAAATACAACCTCTACCTGTCAATTAACTGCTGCAGGAGACTATTCCCCAGTAGGAATACCTCTATACCACACCGCTCCCTGACCTGCACCCATACAGACACAAGTACACATACAAACACACAGCACAAGGAGCAAAGCCACTGGTCTTTTATGACAAGGATCCCTCACTAAAAAGCATCGAACAAACTGGAAGTCAATGCTACAGTGTTCAGTTTCAGCGGCAGGAAACAAGGAGGGAAACCTGCCTCTGCGCCTGCTCCACACTTCCAAAGTAATGGTCCCATGGTCTGAAAGCAATTTCCCTTATCTTCTTCAGCATCCACAGGAGCTACCAGTCAAGGAGCGGATGTAGCCAGTATTTCAATAAAAAGCTGAAGTACCACCGACGAGCAGCTTCTGCTTTGGCAAACCTTGCCAACTCCAACCACAGACTTAGAAATAGACTTCCCTTTCCGGCATAGATTTAACCTCTCTGGCAACACTGTGGTCGGGTAATGGGGTGGCAAATTAGGTAGCAGGAGCTCATATTCATCCTAGCATCTCCTCATACAGAGAAAAGCCAGTTTTTACGCCCACTGGTGGGAAAGAGGCAAAGCAATGCTAAGGCTGGCTTTGAGTTTCTTATGTGCCAGAAATACATCCTTTGAAGCCTGCCGATCCCTACAACCAGATCATCCTGCAAAAGATTACTGTCTGATACAGAGCACTTTTAATTCCAGATCGTCAAATACCCATAAAATTTTCCATTGAAAGGTTTTTGAGGTGTGTGTATGTGTAGCATACATTAGACTGGAAAAGCCTAGTGACTATACACTCAGATACATGTATGGCTGGAAATAACCACAGATAAATGGATACATGAGTATGTGTCTCCTTGTGTGTAACCCAAGGCAAAGTTTAACTCAACTTCCTTCAATCCATCATCCAAAGTTCCTCTCTCCCATTTTGTTTCTTCCTTTTTTTTTTTCCTGTTCTTTTTGTGTGTGAGAGAGAGTTTGTTTGCTTGGTTTTGTTTTGTTTTGTTTGAGACTGGGTTTTTCTGTGCAGCCCTGGCTGTCCTGGAGCAGGCTTTGCAGACCAGCCTGGCCTCGAACTCAAAAGATCCGCTTGCCTCTGCCTCCTAAGTGCTGGGATTAAAGGTGTGCGTCACCACTGCCTGGTCCTTTTTGCTTCTTTATTTTAACAACCAGACCAAACTTGTCCATGAAGAAAGTCAGAGAAAGATCATTCTAATGTGCATATAATCTGGGGATGAAGTGCTAGGAGGAAACCCGAGGTGGATCCTACAATAAAAATGCCTACTGTCCAGGGCTCACGAATCTCCTATTTCAGTCCTGAGTTTAAGAATGGGTGAGTGTCTTTTCGTGGGGTCAGGAGACAGAAGGAACAATTCTCAGGAACAGTTTTAGGGTGTGGTTCTTCTTAGCCATATGGTATTAAACTTTGCCTGCGTGCTTAGCTGGGAACTCCCACTCATGAGAACTTTCCCCTCGTCTGATTTCCAAAGTGAAGCAAGGCTACGGCCACCTTTCCCAGACGATGCCCTGTGAGCAGGGCAAAGGTGACTGGGGGCTCCCATCCTGCCCTTGCTTTCTTCTGCTCTCACCTTCTATCCCATGGTCCGGTTGATGAGCAGAGGCTCAGCCCATCAGCAACCACCTGGCTGTAGGTCACAATGCTGAGAACTGCAGAGACTGGGAGGCAGCAGATTTTAGACCCTTCCCTTGTGGTCCCCTCAGCAGCCTCCACTTCTGAGCTGCCCGCCCCTACCCTAGGGCTTCCCATGAAACTTTCTCTAATCCTGTGCCTCCCCTGCAGGACCTTCCCGGCCCCTAGCATCTCTCACATTTGACGAAAGGCCAATTCCAATGATAAATCCTTTAATCCCATAATACTCAGCATGTTCCTGTTTCTGTGACTGGCACCCGGTTGAAGAGCAGGATAATACAGAGGAAAGACCTCAGTCCCTAGACCCTGGGAACCTACGGGTGGATCCGTGTATTAAATACCTTACACTCTCGTACAAAAGGATGCTGCTACTGAAAAATGAGTTCATAAAGAACATGTTTCTACGTCCCTGCACTCATGACCAGAGCACCCACAGACTCGATGAAGTCCTACAGATACCCCAACAAGAATCAGGTAAATGACTCCCCCACACAGACATCGCCAAGGCCTGCAAAGCTCCCAACATTCTGCAAGATGTACAAACAACTCCTGAGTACTGATGAATAAATGGGCTTTCTTCTTATAGGTTATGCACACCTGGGTATCACGGAGGGGGTGCTAGGACAGATCCCTGCAGGCTGCCTTGCCCGTAGACTTTTTCAAACACACTTTTAGAACTTAGGAGACCGGCCGGGAGGTGGTGGTGCACACTTTTAATCCCAGCATTCGGAAGGCAGAGGCAGGTGGATCTCTGTGAGTTCAAGACCAGCCTGGTCTACAAGAGCTAGTTCCAGGACTGACTCCAAAGCTGCAGAGAAACCCTGTCTCGAAAAACAAACAACAAAAAAAAGAAGTTAGGAGACCATCCCTAACATTCTACAGTCCCAGCTTTTGCCAAACCATTCTATCACTTCCTCCCTTTCCTACATGACAACCATCTCCACTGCCACTCTGTATTTGGACCTTGAGAAATGTTTTAAGATTGTAGCTACTGGGGGCTGGAGCAATGGATGGCTCAGCGGTCAATAGCACCGACTGTTCTCCCAGAAGACCTGGGTTCGATCCCCAGCCCTCACATAGTGGCTCACAACCACCTATATCTCCAGTCCCAGGGGATTCTCTTACGGCTCTCGGAGGCACTAGAGGCCCATTAGTGCACAGACATACATGCAAGCAAAATATCCATAGATACAAAATCATTTAAGAAAGGGAAAAAAAAGAAGCCGCTAACTTTCACTCAGGAAGCTGATTCCTGAGGCCGTGGAAGATGACATTAACTTTCTTTTAGTATTTAAGTTTTCCCAGCAGGAGGCATGGGCTTGAGTGGTCTCTGCTGGTGAAGGCCATTTACATTCCACGTCGCTTTAAAAGCCTCCATTTTCCAGGTCATAGTGCAGATAGGCCCTTCCCTTAAAGGAGAGTCTGTTTAAAAAGAGGTCTGTACTTTTGGCAATTAAGGGCTGAATCAACAGGCCCAGGATCAAGCTGTAACACACCGAGCACAGCTGCCGCTTGTCCGCATCACGTGACAGAGCCTCTGGCGCATGACTGGGGCTCTCCAGCTAGGGCTTGCGGTCTCAGGAAGACAGCTCTGCTTTCTGTTATTTCGAAGTCTCTGCCTCGTGTCACTCTGTTTCCTCATATCGTGAGAAAGTAAAAGCAAAAGCGGAAATGGCTGCTCTCACGTGAGGGTGATTTGCACGGGGGTGCCTGAGTTCAAAATGGGAAAGCGTCGCCCGGACACAAAACCACCGCAAACTGTACGCTGTGGCTGAGTGGCTTAGGTTCATTTCCCTCCACCTGACGCTGGGTTTCGCACCTCACAAGTCATTCTACAAGCACCCTGTGCAACTGGACTGCATCCTGCCAAGAGAGGGCATTCAGTAACCATTTGAAGGCACTGTAATCGGTTCATTAGAATCAGTGAAGAAAGTCATGCCAAAATCAAAATCACATTCAACCAAAAGAGGAAGGAAGTTTCCTTGGGTGGACATTCCAACAGAGAGAGGGAGGGAGAGACCTGAAAATGAAGGCTTTCCAACATGGGGGAATAGGTTTCTTGAGTTAAAGGGGAAAATTAAATATATCCCATAGAAACGGTGCTAATAAAATTGTCCATCTGTGAAGAATCCTAGTGCCCCTCGATATACTCCTAAAAACACTTCATAACCCACAAGGTTCAACAGTCCAAGCTTCTTAGTCAAATGTTCAAACATATAAAGGTTAATTCTGAACATAAAAACATAAATTCCCCATGGCTGCCTCAGGACATCCTGATGTCAGAGGAACAATGTTCTGGTCCTGGGATAATTGGAAAAGTACTTTGGTCAACTCAAACCTCAAGATAAGGCTGCCAATCATCTATAGTGAGTGCACTAAGCAGAACACTCTCGTGTTAAGTTGGTCGGCCAAAGAATATTCCATGGTTTTAACTGGACCATCATCAGAGAGCTGTGTGATCATTGAAGATCATTTGGCCCCTTCCATTCTACCCTCCTTCCTTAAGATAAATTAACAGAAAAGACATTACTTTACACATTTAAAAACCGAGTAGGTTGAAGGAGAAAATGCTTTGAATGGAATTTTTTTTTTTAAATTAAAACCCAAAAGTAGAGGCTTGAGCGATGGGTTAAGAGCCCTTGGTGCTCTTCCAGAAGCACTGGGCTCAATTCATACATAGCACTGACATGATGATATACCAAGTAGTGGTATACTTGGTAACTACAGGCAAATTAATGCACGTTGAATAAAAATAATTTTTAAAAGCCAATTCAAAGTATTACTTCCTAAATAAGAAAAGAAATTCCACTAAAAACTTCCAGAGAAAAAATGGTTTGCCGTCCTAAAGCTTAAAAACAAAAACTGGCTGGAGAGGAGGTTCGGCAATTAAGAGGACAGCCAGGTTCAAGGCCAGGCACCCACCTGGTAGCTCACACAAATCTATAATTTCAGTTCCAGTGGACCCAGTTCCTCCTCCTGTGCTCCACAGGCACCAGGAAGGCAATCGGTACACAGATACCCATGCAGGCAAGACACCCACACACACAAAAAAATAAAATTAAACATGTTAAGGTTTAAAAAACAAAAACCAGTGGAATTAAAAAAGAAAAGGGGGGATGTGTGCTGGAGCAATGGCTCAGAGGTTAAGAGCACTGGCTGCTCTTCCAGAGGACCCAGGTTCAATTCCCAGCACCCACATGGCAGCCCACAACTGACTGTAACTCCAGTTTCAGCAGACCTAAAACTTCCCATAGCAAAGAAAAAAAGAAGGAAGGACCAGAAGACACCAAGTAGCAGGCAGCATTTACTCATGTCTAGAAACTACATGAAAAGGCACCTGTTGGGTGACTTTATCCCATTTCCTAGACAAAGTGTCTATGCCTCTTGACAATGTGTCCCCAGGGACACAAATGCCATGAGATGAAAAGGTCATTTGTTGCTTGCTCAACAATGTGGACATTGACTTGCTCAATAGACAATTAAACAGGCCTACTGGACATCAGACTCTGGGTAGTCTAGCTAGAGACCCAGGAGAGAATAAGCTGTGACCTCAGCGGGAGAGACAGGTAGACAACAGGTACTTTCCAAGGCTCGTGCTTTATGCTGAACAAAAAGACCGTGGAATGGGGGTCAGAACGCCGCCGAGGAGGAGCTAACCTCACCCCTCAACCGTCTTAGTATCCCAGGCTGCTACTACAAAGGTTAGCATGAGGGTATTTGATCTCAGTCTCCGTAAATGAACAGAAGGTCACCAGCTAGGGAAAGAAGAAGGGACGCGTCATGCATGGCATTCAAAGCAGAAGCAATAGCATGTTAACGACCCAAGATGAGTGACCTCCGGGAGTGACACCGGAGGCAAATAAAGGTGACCAGGAAGATAGGATGGATTGCAAAAGAGCTGGGCATCAAATTGGGATTTTGCCCACAGGAAAAGGGCAGGTAGGTACCGCGGGCATCCAAACAGGAAACAGGCCTAATTGGATCCTTGTTTGAGAAAAATAGCTCTACATTTAGGCTGTAGGAAGCGCGCTAGAGCCTGCTTGCCAAAAAGAAGAATGCCCAATTTATTCTGGCTAATGTGCTTCCGAAGCTCACCCCTCTCGTTCCCGCAAGGCACCTCCTAACCAGGACTAGGTCACTTCAAATCCTGAGACTTCAAATAACGCCGATGCCTAGGTCGACAGAGTTTGAGAGCATAAACCTGAAAAGCAGACATACTGGGTAGCTAAGCTCTATTTGCAAGGGAAAGAAAACAAAATGCAACCTTCATGGCAGGTGATGATTTCTGTACAATTCCCTTAATTTCTTCATCTGAATTACTTTTCAAAACTTGCCGGCGTTGACAAGTACATCGCAGGTTGAAATCCTTAGGAGTGGGGGCTGGGAAACAACGAACCAAAAGCAACCGAGATTAAACAACTGACAGTTGTGGGGTCTTTTTTTTTTTTTTTTAAATCAAGTTCCTTTTTAAAACAAAGAAGCGTGTATCTGCTGGGGAACTATAGTGCTAATCACTGGCAATCACACATCATTCAGAGTTATCACAAACTGGCATCTTCCACTGAGGTTCAGCCGGCAGTTTTTGTATGAAAGGTGTGCGCTGTAACAAGGTTGGAAGTGTTCCCTAAAAGCAGCTGCTGAGTACTTTTCTACCTCCCACAAAAGGTCCGGAGGTATTTTCCTAAGCTTCACGACAGCGCCGCCCCAACCCCTCTCCTCCTCCCCCACCCCGAAATCACATTAGCAAAGTTTGAATGATGGCCAGGGATGGGACCACCGGTCTGACAGCAATGGCTGATGGTCATTCCTTAAAAGCAACTGCTGAGTACTTTTCTACCTCCCACAAAAGGTCAGGAGGCATTTTCCTAAGCTTCACGCGTGTCCCCTCCCCCGCCCCACCGAAATCACACTAGCGAAGTTTGAATGATGGCCAGGGATGGGACCACCGGTCTGACAGCAATGGTTGATGGTCATTTCCTAAAAGCAGCTGCTGAGTACTTTTCTACCACCCACAAAAGGTCAGGAGGTATTTTCCTAAGCTTCACGACAGCGCCCCCCCCCCCAGAAATCACACTAGCGAAGTTTGAACGATGGCCAGGGATGGGACCACCGGTCTGACGGCACTGGCTGATGGTCTTGCCACAGCAGATGTTTTATTCATTGGGTTCCTTATCGTGGTGGCTTTACTTCTCTGGAGGAATTCTATGGTGTTGAACAGTGACAAACTGGAAGGCTTTTTATTTTAAAGGCCAAACAAGCAAACAAAACAAGGCCTGGGACCATTAGGTACAAATTTTTGCCTTCAGCTTTCAACTGGACTTGCCTATGGGATCAGCCAAATTGAAGAGAGCCTTCCTGGACATGTGTACGTGAAGGATTAATTTGTTGGGTCTTGTATTATTATTATTATTATTATTATTATTATTATTATTATTATTATTATTTAGCCAACCCTGTGCACTAAGACTAGAGCTTTGTGTGGTGACACACTCTAAGATGTCCTTCTAAGTGTGCCTCCAGGTGGAGCTTCTGCAAACACCTCTCAATCCTCTGTAGGCAACAACTATCACGTCGGAGGTTCTGAAGTGGGCACAGGCACAAATCAAATTTAAAATAATGATATGTTGTAGCAACGAATACAGGGGGAGTGGGGGCACGGGACCGGACATAATTTCACAAAGTTAAGGCCCAAAAGAAGTGTATCAACTGTCTTCTGGATTTAAATGGGAAAACCATTCAAGGTTTTAATTTGGAGGCTTCAAAGGAATCTAAGAATCTGGGATGTGCTGTAAAAATTCCAACACTGTACTGAAGCGTTCAAGAAAAGAAAATGTCTTCTCCATTTGAACCCACACCTTGAGAATCCCTGAAGTGAGAGCTGTCTGTCACTCCGACTTCCAACCAAGCGCACGAGCCAGGGATGGTTGTGACAATATTTGGGTATGTTTGGGAAGAACATTTCCCAGCATTTTGTCTATGCCAACCCTGCTAACTAGACCGTGGGAAGCTGCAGGAGTCGGGTAGAGGCCTTGGTGTCTGTCACACTTAGTATCTGATGTCTTTGGACAAATGACCCAAATCTGTGGCTGCCACACTTGGAGGTAAGATGAGACTGGTCCAAAATACATCTTCCCTTCTTTCACTTGCTTTTGTCTGGTAGTTTACCTCAGCAACAAGAAAAGTAACTCTGTCACCTCTACATTTCGATGGCAGCATGGTGGCAAGAACACTCCCTGCTCCATACATGCACTGCTGAATGGTCCCCTCAACCACTAACTCTAGGTTTATCCAGTGACTTGTTTTGGGCAAAAGACTGTCGTAGAGATGATCCACCGAGACTCATAAGCCCGAAGTTCATGAAGTCGGGCAGCTTCCACCACTGCCTTCCCCGGGATACAAGGAACAAGGCGAAGCGAACCTGCTGCGGAGGCCCCCTTTACCAGACTGTACCTTCTCTGCATGCGGCAGTGCCTGGCTGACTGCATCTCTTTAATTGCATAGCAGTTCTCACCTAGAGAAACATGCCTCTCAGCCTGGCGGTGGTGGCGCACCCCTTTAATCCCAGCACTCAGGAGGCAGAGGCAGGTGGATCTTTGAGTTCGAGACCAGCCAGGGATACAAGAGCTAGTTCCAGGACAGGCTCCAAAAGCTACAGGAAACCCTGTCTCGGGTGGGGGGGGGGGGAGAAGCCTCTCTCTAGCAACAAACAAGAACGAGCACATGCAGGAGCCGGAAAGAAGCAGCTTGGGAGAGCTCACTAGATGTTGATGCTTCTGACAGGCAAACCCACTGCAGGCAGAGGGAACTCTCCAAGGGAAGAAGGAGCGACAGAACCTGGCTTCAGACTGGACTGTACAGAGTACACAGGACAGCCGAAGAAGGCAGACCGATGCAAAGCTATCTGTCCAAGACCAAAAATGGTGGTTGGGTCGATCATAATGGAAATAATGGCAATTACACTACCTCAATTACCAAAATTGCAAAGCAACCATGCAGAGATCCTATCTCAGCAAGAATAAAGCCAGTTAAATGCTGGTTAGTTTTTAGAAAGTGCACATTAAATCAGAGACATTATCATAGTACTGGCTACTTCTGCTGTTTTACTTGACAACATTTGTACTCTGACCCCATGATTCACAGGGTCAGTGCCGCAAGCTTTGCAAGGGTAGGTTTAAGTGACAAGCTGTATGGCATGTTTGGGAAGCAGTTGCTATGACAATAACTGCAACCATCTCTTTCTGACTCCCCAAGATGCCCCCCACCCCACCCCCACTTTATACCAGGAGCCATAAAAATATACTCTCGGGTAATCTTCATAGCATCATTCAATGGAGACACTAGTGCTATTTTACATTAACACCAGGCAAATCAGTTGAGCGAGGCTGTGTGACCATGGCACTTACAAGGCCAGAGCTGAGCCTGGAATTCAAGGACTGTAGAGTTAAGTTTCCAACATTTCTTCAGACTATGTGGCCAGCCTTTCTGTGGCACGCTGAAAGAAACTAAGTGTAAATGCCCATCTACGTCAAGGAAAAGAGTCACAGCTGCTTCCAAAGCCACATGTTAAACAGTGAGGCTCATGAACTATCCAGAGCACATGGAAACCAGAATTTGTTAACATTTAAAACATCTGAAGGCAGATAAATACTGCCTCTTTTTGTGTATCAGACTATTTCACACACACGCAGGCGCACACACATAGTCCTAAGTCCAAGGTCATGTGCCTGAAAAGTTAGTAAACACTCCAGACAATTTTTAAAAAATCTTTGGTGGGGAAATATTTATTTTTGATATTCAACTGAAAAGTTTATCAAGCTTCCTACCAGGCTATTTTCAGCATTCCACTATACTTCTCTGTGTCTCTTTAGGTGTTTGCGCCAGCATAAGCTGTACCAATATGCTTCCCCTCCTGCCTTTTGGAGGCAGCTCCAAGCAATGAATGGGGTTGGAGAAGTCCTCTTCCCGGAGGTAGCCATGTTCCCTCTAGTTCAGCGTCTGGCTCAGAGCAGTTTCTGATTCAGACGTGACTTGCACAAGCTGGAAGACGCAAATGATGTGAACTAACTAAAGACTGAGAAAGGACGTGCCAGGGTACGGACAGAAGCAAGCCACTCTGTCCTTGACCACAACTTACTTCCATCAGTATTTGGTGTAGGAGGGTTCTTCTGTATTTCTATGCTTTCATTGGTTAATAAAGAAACTGCCTGAAGCCAAATAGCAAGGTGAACCCAAAGAAAAACATATATAGATTTTCCTGGAAGTCGGAAGCAAACAAGATCGTCAGACAAAAGTTGGAAGCACGGGTGTGGGGATGGGGGTGGAGGTAGGGAATGGGGGAGGGGTAGGTGAAAGGGAGGGGATAGAAGGGAGAAAGGAAGAACCGGGGAGAGCCTGGGGTTGTGGGAGGGTGGAGATGGAGGAAGGGTGGATATTGGAGAAGGGAATAAGATATCTACATTAATGGGAGTCATTTTAAGATTTGTAAGAGACTTGTCTCTTGAGGGGATCCCAGGTATTCACAGGGATGTCCCAGCTAGGTACTTGGGCAGCAGAGGAGTGGGTGCCTGAACTGAACTTGTCCCATAGTTACTTTGTTGAATATCTTAATCGTCACCATAGAAATTTTGCATGATGGATGGAGATATCAGAACAAGGGACTGAGCTACCAAGGTCCAGTGGAAGAGCAGAAGGAGGGAGAAGATGAGCAAGGAAGTCAGGACCGTGAAGGACTGGCCCACCAACAGAGACAGTGTGCTCGATCTATTGGGAGCTCATCAAATCCAGCTGGACCAAGCCTGAATGAGCATATGACCTAACTGGACTCTATGAATATGACTGCCAGTGGGGACTGACTGAGAAGCCAATGATAATGGCACTGGGACCTATCTCTTCTGCATGTATTGGCTATTTGGGAACTTATTCTATATGGATGCACATCTTCTTAGACCGACATGGAGGGGGCAGGGCCTTGGGCTTCCCATAGGGCAGGGTATCCTGCACCATCTTAAGGAAGCAGGGGGAGGGCGGTGGGGTAGTGGGGGAGCAGGAGGGCCGGGAACAAGGGGAGTAAATGTAAATTTTTCTTTTAACAATGAACCAATTCTCAGTCTCTCAATGTTAATACTTATTGGCCAAGAATAAAGAAAAAAGAATGTAAAAAAAAAAAAAAAAGAAACTGCCTTAGCCTGTAGGATAGGACACAGCCCTTAGGTGGGTGGAGTAGACAGAACAGAAGGCTGGGGAGAAGGAAAGACGCCAGAAGCCATGATTCTCCGGCCTGAGATGGATGTAGGTTAGAATCTTCTGGTAAGCCACCACCTTGTGGTGATACACAGATTTCTAGATATGGGTTAAAGCAAGATGTGAGAGGTAGCCAAGAAAAGGCTAGAGATAATGGGTCAGGCAGTATTTAAATGAATACAATTTTCGTGTGGTTATTTCAAATGTAAGCCAGCCCGCCCTCACCGGGAACTGGGCGGGACACTCGCGGGCGGGATACAGCCCGCGCCTCCTCTCTTACTACAAGTATTCCACGATAGAAGGCAATACATCTGTCATTTTTAGCAGAAATTTTCTTCTAATACATGTTAATCACGAAGTTTGGATGATTTGGTTTTCATTCCTTCCTCCTGCTGGAGAATAGTCTTGCAAAGCTAGCACCCACTTTCAATGCTTTCCCGCTGTGCAGAGATGGGAAGATAAACACCACTGAAACAGAAGGGCGTGTATTAGGAAGGAGCATAAAGCCAAGAATTAGACTGCAAGAGGGCTGCAGAAATCCAATGGACACCAAGAAAGGACATCGTAACAGCCAACCTCATCTCCAGGGTAAAGCTCACACTAAAAGCCGGCTACCTGAGACACTGTTGCAGGATTTATGTTTTCCCCACTACTTTACAGCATGCCACATACAAAAGGACAATCCATGGAAGACACGGGTTGAAAGCCCACCTCTAGGAAAACTGCGATAGAACAAGCATCGCTTTGTAAAGTGTAGCTATAACCCCAGAACACTTCGGAAAACCACAACACGATGCCTGCAAAGTAGGTGATCTGGTGACATACCCCTTCCCCCATGAAAATGTGGCCGTGGGTAAAGTGACATTGTCTTCAATAGCAGGTGTAACTAGTTAGTTTAAAGTGCTCATAAAAAATCTTGGATTGTTGGTAAATTTTAGACCTGAGCATCCTGAAGAACATCAGAAATTTGTGTGTGTGTATGCACGTGCGTGTGTGTGTGTGCACGTGCGTGTGTATTTGTGTGCACGTGTGTGTGCACATGCGTGTGTATGTGTGTGCACGTGCATGTGTACGTGTGCATGCACACTGGATACACACACAGAGAACTACATCCACTTTTTAAAATATCTACCAAAATATTGGAAATTCTTTCTCTTACAATTTATGTTTCAATATCCTCAGAATAACTAATAATTTCTGGTTGCATTTTAGGGGGCTGGAGAGATGGCTCAGCCAAAGAACCCGACTTGTACGTCCAGTTCTAGGGCATCAGAGCTTCTCTCTGGCTCCCTCAGGCATTGCATTCATGTGTACGCA
>JAQHUG010000348.1:720419-731637 GCA_028555095.1 Dicrostonyx torquatus | reverse complement strand
AGGGAGGGAGGGAGGGAGGAAAAAGAACCCACTGTCACAGGAACCTGTGCAATGGTCTCTCCAACCCCACTAGAAAAGGAATTCAAGGGGTACATGCACCAGTAAAGAAAGAGACTTTACAGAAAACGTCCAACCAAATAAAATATTGAATAAAATATCGCATGCTCCTGGGGCTGTTATGAAACCTCCATTTGTGATACTGACCCTTTCAAAATAAATACTAATTTATTTGTACCAAAGTAGCTTTTATGAACAAAACAGCCTCTCATTTCAATCATGTAAGGGGGTGTACTAAACACAGTTAAGCTGAAAAAGGAAGTGAGAATTTAAATAAATAAAAATAGTGTCACTAAAAAGCCACTTTAGTCTGCAAATGATTCCGTCACTCAATTTCTGTAAATTGGTAGGTAGATGTTTCCCACTGTCGGTCAGCATCTGTCTCCTTTAGAACGAATAAATAATTGGAGAACGAATAAGTTTGCCAGCGCTTGGTCTGGGGGGCTACTTTTATAGATTGCCATCTAATGACAGCACCTTCTGTGCTGCGCTGTATTAGTCCATGGTAAAATTACACAGACGTTGTTTATTCTGACACTGTTACAGAGTCCTTTAATGCTGCCTGGAATACAAGGCAGGGTAATGATGCGGTGAGTTGTGACTCTGAAAACCTCTGTCACGGGAAGTGAAAACTTGTTTATGTTCTCCCAAGAAAACAAGTTTGGCGCTGACCATTAGCTGTCATAAAAGCAGTGGAAGGCGGCTATTAAAAAGAATGCTTCAGTTAACAAAGGATGAAGGGCAAAGAACAGCTAAAGTGGAAAACCACGCCTTCCAGTTTCCGATCCCTCCTCCTGTGGATCCTCCATCTAGCCACTGTCGACATATTCCATAAAAGACTAATAATACACACCATACCGTGCTTCCGAACCCTACCCAGGCAGAAATGAGCCCTTCCTGTACGGTTCAAGCAGGTCTCTCTGGGTGAAAAACCGTGGCAATGGCCTAAGAACTTTGCATGCACAACAGCCCCCATTCCCTGAACATCCTCTGCAGAAAAACCATCTCAATCCTGATAATCTACTCTTTTCTACCAGAAACTCTGAGGGGTTAAGCAACTTGCCCAACAATGTACAAAGTAGGAAAAAGAAAACAAAGCCAAAAAAACATAGAGAATACAACATGCCTACACTCAACCAAATTGCCAAAAGGGGAAGACATTAATGAGAGTTCCTTTAGGGCTGCAAACAGTCTCCCTGCCTAGCTTGGTTTCCTTATCTGCAAGGAATAAAAAGGAGATTAGCCTTCTGAAAGGTACATGGCAGGGATTTAGTAACTATCAACAGAGTTCTGAGACTACCAGTGCCCTAGCATAGACTTGGTCATCACAAAACGTAGCTTCAAGAAGCAGGAGGTGGCGGGATGGAGAGATGGCTCAGTGATTAAGAGCACTGGCTGTTCTTTTAGGGGATACAAGTTCAATACGGCAGCCCACAGCTATCCATAACTCCAATTCCAGGGTACCCAAATAGGCAAAATGCCAATGCACATAAATAAAAAAAGGAAAAGAAAAAGAAAAAGAAAAAAAGAAAGTAGAAAGGACACAATGATTGTGAATAGAATGGATTATCTTGGAGTAGAAAAAAGAATCAAAGAAAACAGCTCCACAACCTCCTAAAACGCTGGAATTATGAATGTCGCTTCTTTATTTCCATATTGCAACCACTCTACATAATTCAGCACTCAGTTATATCCTTACATTGTTACCTAATTATCTGACCCAACCAGACTCTCACTCACTGTAAAGCAGAGGCCCTCTCCTCCCCCCTCTTCCTAGACCCCTGTGACTAGACTCTCAGTACTTGTTGACTTAAATGTCAATTAACATTTGCAGTGCAAACCTTATTTTAGAAACAAAAAAAAACATAGGAGGAGATCAAAAGCAATGTGGCAACTGGCTTGTTCTATAGACGGAGCTGGCTGAGTACTTTTTTTCTGTGATTCACAGCCTAATCATTTCAACAGCTGTTTACAGATGTGCTAGGGTGTTAGCAAGGCATTGAGTAAAATCTTCCCAGACAGCTTCCTGGCCTAACAAAGAGACAGGAAGGCTCTGCTGCTGGAAACTCCTACTCAAAGGGACCTGCTAATGAGTCAATCCCAGCTCAGGCAGGTAGGTATAAGAGGATGAATCTAAGGGCGCTGACCTACTACCGCTCAGTCAACACAGCCACAGAAAGGCTAATGCTTAGCTTATCAGATCAGAGGGGAGCTTGAAGGCATTTGTGGATGCCCTGGTACTATAACTCAAGGGCAGAATCCAACAGTTATCCCATCCAGCTAGAACCTGGCACAGTTATCTATTAAGAATTTTTAAATATAAATATGTAAATGTTCTACCCAACAGGACATAGGATGCAGTCAATTGATAATCTATGTAGGAGTCATTCAAGGGACTTTAGCTGACTGTAACTATGCCAGGAGCTGTGATGTAAGTTTACACATCAGCTAATTCATTCAATGTTAGGTAAATTTTCCCTCCATTAGTTAAGTACAATGAGTCGGTGGGCATCAAAGACTAGGAAGGAGCTAGTCAAGGGGGAGAGGGCTAGCTCAGTCTGCTTCCCAAGCATACAGCATCCACAGCCATGTAAAGGCTGGGTATAGTGTGCAATGTTTATAATCCCAGCACTGGAGAGGCAGAGACTAGAAGGCCCCTGGGGCTCACTAGGTCCAAGGAACCCTGTGTCAAAAAGCAAGGTGAGCCCTCTTGTTGAGGCGCTCCTTTAATCCCAGCACTTGGGAGGCAGAGGCAGGAGGATCTCTGAGGCCAGCCCAGTCTACAGAGTGAGTTCTAGGACAGCCAAGGGGTAGAGAGAACCCTGTCTCAGAAAAACAAAGAAACAATGGGGGGGGGAGGTGAATGCCTCTTTAGGAAAAACACCAGAGACTGACTTTTACTCTCCTTACACACATGCACATACATGCACATTTAACTGCATATTTAACTGCATGCACACACAGAGGAATTCAGCGAAAGACAGCCTGACATGCTTTCTCCAGTGTGCACAGATGAATGACTTCTCGGAGTAAACCTTACCTGTGCTCCCATTCTGTTCTCTCAATGGCCCCTCCTGTACATATAGTTGGCAGCTCACCTCACCGGACAGCGGTTTTCTACTGTATCCTTAGAAGGCGATGAACAGAGGACCTACAGATTAAGACAGGTGCCTACACTTTGTTTCCCTAAACTTGGAGTGTAACCCTTATCTGAAAAAATATATGACTCTGGCAGTTAAAAGCACTAACTGCTCTTCTAGAGGACCTGAGTTCAATTCCCAACGCCCACATGGCAGCTCACAACTGTCTGTGACTCCAGTTCCAGGGGATCTTGCACCTATGGCTAAACACCAATGCAGATATCTCTCTCTCTCTCTCTCTCTCTCTCTCTCTCTCTCTCTCTCTCTCTCTCTCTCTCTCACACACACACACACACACACATACACACACACAAACACATACACACAGACACTTGGTCTTTCAAAGGAAATGTGTCTGCTACCCAATTCAAAATGGCATAAACGCACCATTTCATCCAGAAGACAGAAGAGTAAAGCACTAGCTGAGAAACTACAATGACGAGACAGGAAAAGGGTTAAGTTTCCAACATTCTGAGCAGGGAAGAGAGAGGAGGGAAACTGACTCAGGGAGGAACAGGGCTTGGGGCAGGGCTGAGCACCTCAGTTTGGATCCCAACACCCACTTACAAGCTCCTGTAAGGGCAAAACTGAAGAGGCGGGCACGGGTGGGATGCCTGCAACCAACTGGGCAGTCTGGGCCGCAGAACCCATGAGTTCCAGGTTCAGCGAAAGACTGTCTCCGACAGTAAAGGAACGACAATTGGAGGAGACACCCGATTTTGACCTCCGGTTTCCACGCGCAGGTTCACACAGGAACATGTGCACTTATGTGCAATATGCAAACAAAATACATGAAATTGGATCATACTGAAGAATCTCAGGAAAAAACGACTAAAAATGAGGCTAATGTTTATTAAGCAGTTACTATAGCCAAGTACTTTATTAAGCTTAATCTTGCTTAATCTTTCAAAGACTTCTCTAAGGTGGGGAAACCCAGGCAGGTGTGACTTCTTTAGACACAGAAGGGGGTCCTAAAGCTTCCTTCTCAGTTAACCCTTGAGCTCTCCGGGACCCCCTCTCCCAGCCTCACCTTTTCCCACACAAGGGTAGACGAAGCACACAGGAATAAAAGGAAATTCCGAATGGGGGTTGGGTGGGGAGTGGGACTGAGGCTGAGAAATTCCTTAAAGAAAAGCTAGGATGAGAGGGAGGGGAAGAGGTAGGAGGCTGTTTCACCAACAGGGAAAGTGCATTTCTCTAGGATAATCACAAAAAGTTCAGGGGTTGCTCCAGTCACGGTAAATCTTTGAGCGTCTTCAAAAGTCATTTTCTGTCGCAGACATTCGCCCTTTTCCCTGTTACAAAGAGAAAGGAGGCAGCGACCCATGAAGTGTCAGGAATGCATCCGAGGGAGCCCCAGCTAAGTCTCGGGGAGGCCTTTGTGTGGCTGTGAAGTTCAAAGGAATTGACCGGCTGATGAGCTGGAGGCGGCGCACAGCGGGAGGAGCGCACAGGGGACCCTGGGAGGGCCAACACAGCACAGGACTGCCTCGCAGGCACTGCACCCACCTACCCGCCAGCTGCCGGGGAGCCCGGGAGAGCGGGAGGAGGGGGCACAAACTGGGGGTGGGGGTCCCTCCAGACTTGGTCAGAATTTTGAGAACCGAGTAAGCTCAGCGTTGTTTAGAGATGCCGCCAGAGGGTGAGGGGCCAAGATACTTACACTGCACCAGAAAGGAAGGGGGAGGGGGGCACGGTTGGGAAAGAAAGCAAAAGAAAACAAACTGTGCTGGCCATTAAATATTCATGACAGCAGCCTTACTAAGGTCTAATGGAAAGCACATAAATCCCTTTACAACTGTGTTAAATGGAAGGAAAAAAAAATGGCCGAGGGTCACAGCACCGGGCCAACTGGAAAAGGATGAAACTGTAGCTCAGGAGGACCTCAAGCTCGGAGAGGCTGGCTGCTGGGGTTCTAATAAGTATTTAGTAGGTGTGGACGCTGGTGCCATTCATTCCTCCCTACCACAATAAACCACAACTCAAAGGGTGGGTTTTCAATTACCCTATACTCCTGAGGGGCATTTGGAAGCTTATTCCCTCAAATGGAGTGCCCTGGTTCCCTGCAACACAGGTTGCTGTTTTGAATCTTGCTGCAACTTGGTTTAAGTCGCCGAAAGAGACCAGCTGACGAAGAAAATGAAGATCCACTAACCTAATCAGAGAACTCTTTCCTGGTGATGTGCAGGGAAAATCTTCAGAAGGCAGATGGGGAGCTGCAGAGATCAGGCTTAAGCAGAGTGGAGGATAAAGGAAGCCAGCTGCAAAACCAGGGCCTAACTCATCCCCAGCCTCCTGCCTTTGGAACAACCAGAGGGTGTATAGTCACACACCTCAGCATTCCTGAACACTGGTAGATTGTCCTAAAGAAGCAAAAGGAAGGACAGACAGCGCAGGAGAGAATGTGTCTTATGAAGGATACCTTGCACACTACATAGTATTGCAAAGAACTCAAACCGCTCATTATTTAAAGGGAACAATTAAGCTTTTGAAAAAAAAAAAGGCTGATATTTGTACAGCAGGTGGTAAATGTTCTCCCTTTCCTGGTAGTTTAGGTTTTATTAATGCATTTTTACACTGTTAATGGGAAAGAGAAAACAAGAATGCAAGGTTAAACTTCAAACTGGGGGTTAAATTTGTGTATTCCCCACTAGCACTGCTCAGGGCAGGCACACATAACCCTGAAATAAACAGGACACAATTCCAAAAGGTCCTTGAAGAAAAGTCAGAAGTCCTTGACACAGAGCTCTGTGACCTCAAAGGCCACAAACCCCAAACTGGGCTCCATTAAAAAGTAAACATGGGGCCTGAAGGGTGGGGTGCTGCTGTACAAGCCGGAGGAACACATCTCCAGCACCCATGGGAAGGCAGAGTGGGGTGGCACACCCAAAAGCTGGAGTCTGGGAGGGTACACGTATGTAGCCGACTCCACAACTCACAGGCAAGCTGGTTCTTGCCTAAATGGAGGGCTTCAGGTTCCGTGGAGACCACAAATAGATAGAAAGAAAGATAGATAGATAGATAGATAGATAGATAGATAGATAGATAGATAGATAGATAGATAAGGGGGAGATAGCTGGAGAGATGGCTCAGCAGTTAAGAGTGCTGACTGTTCCTGCAGAGATCTGGGTTCAATTCTCCGTACCTCCATGAAAGCTTACAACTGTAATTCCAATTCCAGGGAATCTGAGGCCATCACACCAGTGCCCATAAAATAAAATTAAATACATTTTTTTGAAAATTTTATTTTTCAAAGTATGCAAAGAGCAACAAAGGAAGTACTCAAAGTCAGTCTCTGGCCTCCACATGCACGTGCGAGGTCAACCTGTTGCACACGCGTGCGCACATACACACACCACATACACACGCAGTAAATGAATAACAAAAAGAAGGTGCAAATTTTTACCTTCAATGTTTCAAGAGCTAATTTGACACTCTCTGTTGGATCTATCTGACAGAAGGGATGTAGTATGTGGCCCACCATCCACTGTAATCAAGCTGGGCTTCCGTCCTAGGGCACACACGTTACTGGCTGCTTTGGTGTGTTTATGTGGGGTTTTATTCCCCCTTCATTTTTATTGATTGAATTTACTGGGATGAAGTGAGGGGTGTGAGGGACACATGTCACGGGCAGGCTGAAAGCAGTCAGAGGACAACTTGTAGCTACTTCTCTCCTACTATGTAAGTCAAGAGGATCAAACTCAATCACCAGGCTTACAAGGGAAGTGCTTTTTTCCCATGGAGCCATCTCGGCATAGGCCAAGCATTTCATGGTGCTGGGGACAGAATAAACTCAGGGCCTTGAGCATACGTGGCAAATGATCTAGGCTACAAACTCAGGTCATTTTGGATAAACTCTTCCAAATAAGAATAGGAGTAAGTCTTCAGTGGCCCACCACCTGGGCCTCTGCCTAAATCTTCCATGATTACACACCAAAGCCTGGTTCACAGAAGGTGCTTACAGGCAGAGGAAGCTATCAGTCCAAAGATACACGTGCCGAATGAATGTCAGACAGAATTCAATGGGTGCCTTTCTCTTTACCTAAACTATTTATGTCCTTTCGATTTGATTTGAGATTGGATCTTGCAATGCACTATGTAGCCAACCAGGGTCTTAAACTCCCGGCCATCACCTTCCTAAGTCTCCTGAGTGCTGATGTTTCAGTGTGAGCCACACCCAACTGATCTCATATTTGGATTATAGAACTGACGGTGTCCCCAAGATTTAAATTAAAAAGTAATTGCTGCCTGGTTTCATATAAACAGAAAATTAAGAATTATTAATGGAAAATCAGCACAGAGCAATAATAAGAGGTCTCAAACTTTTTAGTTTTTTTTCTCTTTAAGTACGCAGAAAGCAATGTTCCAATTTCCTCTTTTTAAAAGAGAGATCAGTTCTCCAGACAGAATTTTCAATTAAAGAAACAACACACAGAAATGCACAAGCTGTTGTAGTTAAATAAATAGGCTCATTTTTCTTCCCCAAAAGTGCATTTTAGACCATGTATAAACAAACAACTCCTATCAAGCCCAGAGTTCCTAGGAAGCAATAAACTATCTTTTCAAGGTAGGTATGCAAGGAATGCCAGGGGCTCTGCAGTACAGGGGAAAGATCACCAGGATCTCCTCCCAGCCTCCAGGGTTCTCAAGCCTGTGAGGACTCAGCTAGGTTTGCCACATTCCCACCTCGCGCTCCCCTCCATCTGGCGAGGCATCCCTTCCTGGTGGAGAAACCTACTGTGCCCACTGTGCTGATTCCCATCAAAGAGGGATGAAAAGTATATCTGAACCAAAGGAAAAGCAAAACTGCATCCCTCGGTAACTGTACCATCAATAGCCCTCCACGAACCTCATAGCAAAAGTAAGGAGCCGTTCCTGCTGTGCCAGAACCCATCCGCGGTCCCTTTAAAACAGAGTGACCTTAAGTTCTGCGTCAGAGTCTCAGGGAAGGCTGCAAACAGAAATGAAAGCTCCAGGGAAGTCAGTAACAGCATGCTGTTCCAAAGACCAAGATGCGAACCATCTTAAGAAGCAATCCAGAATATTAGCAGGATGCCTCTGGCAATCAATATCAAGCAAGTGATAATAAACGTACTTCATAATTTTAAAAACAAATTGAGATGGGGTCTCTCTCCATAGCACTGGCTGGTCTGGAATTCACTGTGTAGAACAGGGCTGAACCTGAAGGCACAAAGATCCACTGCCTCTGCCCTTCCGACTGCTGGGATTAAAGGTGTGCCCCGCCACCGTCCAGCTTCATAATTTAAAACGGAAGGAGTCAACTTTCTACCTAATATTTCTAGCTGGCTCTATCATCCTGAAAGGGAGGGGGACTAAAAATATTGTTATTGGTAACAGTGCTTTCACAGTAATTACCCAAACTGGTGCTTACCGCATATGCTGACTTCAACTATAGTTTCTTAAAACAGAGACAAATGGCATAATCAGGGTGTTCATTCTATATAGCATCAGCAAGTATTTGTAAGCTATTTTAATACTAATCATATTTTAGATCTGTTTATCATTTCATTCTTCAAGTATGGACTATGATTTGGTCATATCCACTTATTACATAATAATTATGCACAGTGAATCATTTTTAATATACAGGTTCCTTGTATATTAAACTGTTCTTATCCAGGTCCCTGGTTATTCATTGAGCAACAAAGGGATCCCTAACTTAGCTCCTCATTTTTCAGTTGTATTCATGATCCTTTCTATATTAAGACTACCTGGGGAAAGAATTAATTTCTGCCCAAAAAGTCATTATGGAAGATGTTTTCCACTATAAATACAGACATTAACTTTGTAGACATGAAGGGGAAAATAAGAAAAGTGGAGTGAACGAGCAGCTACCCACCTCTGGATCCTGATATCATCCTAAAATACCGGGCTGGAAACATGGGGAGACGCTGAACAGTGGCCTCGCTTAGTTTAAAAACAACACAGCGTTAGGAAAAAAAAAAATCAATCATGATGCACACGCAACTGAATCCAAACCACCTTCAACCAAGAGACAAAATAAGACTCTGAGAACACACAGGTGAGGCAAGTTGCGGTAGCTTCATGGTGAGAATCTGCCACTCTTCAGCAAAATACGCATGAAGCAAGATTTGAAGTCCCGTTAAAAGCTAAGTGAAAATACATTCTTACTGGCTTATATTTTTGCTATAAAAATGGTACTAAATCACCCCTCACGGTCATGCTTCTTCAGGGGTAAAATTAAGCAAATTGGATATATTAGTGTGTCAGCGGAATTAAAAATAAAACTTCAGATCATTTTTTTTATATGAAACAATAATTGTAAAGGTATTAAAAACAAAAGACAAAAATATCAGGGAAACTTGGCCTCCTTGTCTTAAGGATAAAATTATCATACAAATAAGGCAAGCGAGGCTGAAGACGCGCACGTTTTCACCGCGTCCACACATTTGAGAGGCTTTCCCTCTGTGCCTTAACAGTATTAATTACTTGGACTTTTCCCCCTAAAGCACAGAATTCCTTTTGAAGTCAAAAACACAGAAAGTTCAAAGGTTAGGCTGCCACTCAACATTATGGCATGTCCAAAACCCAGCCAGGAAACCCATTTCTAAACTTCCTTATACAAGGTATTGCAATCTGAAAGCCAGTGTCCGCCAGACAATGCAGGGCCGCTGGTGTTTTTGTGCTCTGCTTGGGGATTTATTCATAGGGGTGACAATGCCTACCTCATCACCAAGGAGAAACATTCTTTCGGATACAAAGAATCCCGGCCATTTCATCCAAGGACTCACCCCCGCCCCCTTCACCCACTAATTACTTTCTCAACATTCTAGAGAGCTAAAAGAATCTAGTACAGTTGAATAGCCCGGGATTTAGCCCACATTATACTCTCTCTTGTACTTCACACCCCTCCAAAAATCAAAAAAGAAAACCTTAGCCACACTACATGTAGAGGGGAAGGGTGAGACTCAAGATTGCCAAAGAAATAAAAAATAACTTCAGGAGAGACAAACGGGATGGCCCTCACATAAAAACTGGCTTGGCTTAGAAGGCTTCACTTAAAGGGAGCCAGGTTTGAATGAAACATGATCCATTCCTTTTTGTTCCAATGAGCATCACTCATGCACCCAGGCACCCTGCTAGGCACTGGGTGACCATGGTCCCTGTCCCCAAAGAGACCACAGTGTGACTTGAGTGAGGCCATCAAGGCTCACTTATAATACGATTACGTCACATCTCACTGCTTAGGAGATGCAAAAGTAGACGATATGGAACCCAGAGATATGGATGGGAGATGTGGCCAAGGACTGTTGGGAGACGGTGCTATCTGTGCAGGCTCTAGCTGGACCTCAAATGAGATAAAGGCCAACAATTAGGTGTTCGTTAGGCTTGTGATAGATGACCTATCCAGCCAATGAAAACAGCAAATGCTATGATTTGAAATGAAAATCTGAGTATCCGATCTGCCTGATACAGAACTCAAGAGAGTCACAAAAGCAATACAGAAAGAGGTTCCCAGAGTACCACCAGCTCCAATCATCTGCACTGGCTGAGTGGCGGAGGGTCATAAATTGTGCCTGCCTGTTATCAGTAAGAATTTCTTACTATCATCTTGAAATCTGATCTTCCCTCAGTTTCCTTGAAGTGCACGAGATTCATCTTTAAGCACTGTGACTTCTCATCTCTGTCACCCTTCTGTGGATTTAATGATCACATCTGGAAGCGAAGAGATGAATTAAGTTGTTTGCAGGCCTTTTCTTTTGTTTGCCATACTCCAGCGCACGCAAAAGTCCCGCTGACCACATCGGATGGAGAACAAGCATTAGTCTCTCACGAAGGCTAACTTCTTTACTGCCCATTTATGTTACTTGGAGTTTTAATGGTATTCTGAAGGCCTGGAGCATAATCCAAATGCACGCATTTTCCTCTGAGGGTAGGTCTTTTAAAACTCAGCCAATGTCAATGACTTCAAATCTGCACGAATTTTTGTCACCAAAGGAACTTAAGTGATAGAAAATAGGAAAATGGGCTCTTAAATA
>JAQHUG010000348.1:704274-718744 GCA_028555095.1 Dicrostonyx torquatus | reverse complement strand
CAGTCAGTTCTACGGTTCGAGGCCAGCCTGGAATACATAGAGTGTTCACAATCATGAAAGACTACACAGGCCGACCATCTCATGTCATAATTCATATAGAATATGAAGATGAAGGAGATGCTGGTTCTTCCTTACCAAATGTAGAGCAAACTAGGAGAAGACCGCTCTCCCATGAATTTGCGGGAAATCGTTAAGATGTGGAGTCTAGACAGCAAGCGTAAGAGCACATCTGTAATTCTAGAACTAAGAGCAGGGGCAGGGGTCCTAAAAGCAAATTCAGAAAATAAATAATTTTCCTTAGAGGCTGTTGATAGCACACAGAATGCTTATTGCTTTCCATTTAGTATTTCATGCAGCAACTATAATACGACAGAGCCTGGGATCCCATCATATTGATGAGGAAACAGCAGCTTCGTTAACGAATATAAAATAAGACGACATTAAGCACTCTTAGCGAATACTCTCAAACGCTTCCCCATGCCAGGCTCTCACCAGGTCATGCAAGCCGTAAGATGCCAAATGATTTTTCTTTACATTTTTTTATTCATGTATTATTTATTTATTGTGTGCGCATGCATGCACATGTATGGAGGCCCATATTTCATACAAGATATTTACAGTTAAGTTTTTTGGCCATGCTTGGCTTTTAAGGCAGTACCATCCTGCCAGAGGAGCTGTAGCCTCCTAATAAAGGCCTCAGGATGTATTGTTCCCTCTCTTTTGTTATTATGTAGATCGCCTGGGGAGAGGTGTGGATTCCAAGCTGGTGACTGAGTTGCTGGGGTGACCGAGTTCCCACCTTGGTTTACCTGGGGGAATAGAAGGTGTTTGAATAATAAATGCGGGTGATCTTCAGGAATGAATGAAGACTAAAACTCCCTTTCGATATTGCTGTGTGAACTGTGTCTCAATTTTTCCCACGCCGCCGCACCGGTCCAGTTAGGGAAAAGTAGGTTTATGTTGCGGCTTCGGACCCCGACACATATGCAGGCATTGGTGTGCACGCAAAGGTCAAAAGACAACTCTGGGGAATAGGTTCCGCTTCTGCGGCGGGAAAGGTACCACACTCAGGTTGCTGAGCTCGCATAGCAAGCGTTTTTACCCGCTGAGCAGTCTATACCAACCCTGATATTTTCTTAATTACATTTATTTTCAAAATGTGCACATACACACAACCAAACGGGGGAGGGTTGCAATTTTTACTTAAGACTGTCAAATATGAATAAATTTGGATAAGAATCCCAATTCCCCCTGTCCCACAAAACTCTGAAATCTCCAGGCACCTTTTAACTGCTCAGACTGAGTCAGATGATGCTCGTGCAGACAAAGGATGCTTGTGGACAGGGTCTCGGTCACCATGAGGACACTTTATTCCCTGCTCCCAATGTCTGCAGGTATGATGGGCTCCTTTCCTTCCACAAGCCTTGCCATCAGAGTCACAGCGTCCAAGGTGAGGAAGCAGACATCTGTACAGCCGTGCCTGCCCTTGGCCGTCTTCCTGGCTCTAAACATCTGTTTCTCATCCCCACACACACCAAGTCCCCGAAGGAGAAAGAGGAAAGGGACTTAAAAAGAAATCGCCACTATCATTTAGCGAATTGATGCTGGCATGCTTTTAATACCCCGTTTAATTATAGGGTCGTATTTTCCACAGAAGCCCTCCTACCACTAATGTATTCAGGGTCTCTCACTCTGTCCCTGAGGAATTGCCACTGCTCCATTTTCTCCTCTCTCAACCGTCCCCTCCCTACATTCCTTCACTACCCCTTCACATTGTTAGAAACACTGAGAAGAAAACAAAACCACAAAAGTCACCAGATTTCCACCAGGTATTATCTGGGTATATTAAATTATGACGTTTAACTTCTGAGACGAGGGAGGCAGGGAAACAGACCAAAGAAGAGCCTGATTAACAATATAAAAATAATACAGTGCTGTGCTCACAAGCACGGGCGTGAGAAATGCTCATTTTCAGTTATTTTAAAACCATAGCATCATCAAGGCCATTATAGAGAGCTGACAGCTACGATGACCTCACATTCAGGCAAGAGTGGCTTTCCTCACCCTCAGATAACATGGCAACCCAAAAATAGCAAAATGAATTAAAAATAGGAGATGTCTTAACTGCGGCCTGTTGCATCCAGGGACGTGTTTATTTCTAAAACTCTGCCTGGTGGACAACAATCTGGTGCAGATCTTACCTGATGTCCTAGGGAAAATGGTTTAGCACACCTGGAAATCTGCTGAAACCAGACACCAGAAAAGGACGTCTTAAGATGGCGGCTGTCAACCTCTGGACACTATTGCCTGAGAATCTTTAACTTTATTTCTCCAGTAAGATCTTTTTAACTTTATTATTTATTATTTATCCAGTAAGATCTGCCCATGCTTTTCCAATCACACAAATATGAATCGCACTCCTCAGGAGTAAAAACATTACGGAGTCACAGCTGAGTCCCTAGAAACAAAACAAACTGTCCTAGCAGAGGCCCGCAGTATCACTTGTCAGAAAATGAACGGCCAATTTAAGAATGTGTCAGGTATGAACTAATTAATTCATTAAGAGTCCCAAATGCAGAGAAACCCTGTCTCGAAAACCCCCCCCAAAAAAACAAAGAGTCCCAAATGTACAAATAAAGCAACCCACAGCAAGCTAACTATAATTCTATATGATGGACTGGCCTCGGGGTTTTTTTTTAATATTTATTTATTTATTATACATTATTCTGTCTGTGTGTATGCCTGCAGGCCAGAAGAGGGCACCAGACCCCATTACAGATGGTTGGGAGCTACCATGTGGTTGCTGGGAACTGAACTCGGGACCTTTAGGAAGAGCAGGCAATGCTCTTTAACCTCTGAGCCATCTCTCCAGCCCCCTGGCCTCAGTTTTTAAACGTCTAACCAGTGACGTCTTTGCTGATGTTCTCAATGTCATCTGAACTACTCTCGCCCCTCCGGAAGTTCTGAAACTGAAAACAAAGAGGTAAGAATTGAGTTTGTGCTGAAGGAATGGTGAAGGCGGGAGCTAGCGATTCCACTTCCAATTGGCTCTCCATCTCTGCCATCAAGACAGCAGAGTATGCTCTTATGACCCAAGGCATCTTCAAAGCTCTAGCCGCTGACTGACAAGGCCGATGGACAGTAGAACCAGTAGGGTTTAAGGGATGGAGAGACTGACTTCTCCTTTATTTTAAACACGTAATTCGGATAAAATCCTTTCTCCCGATATAATGGTGCTCTTAGCTAAATTCTGAACTTGAATTTAAGAACTGACTTTGAAATGCAGACATAAAGCTAGGTTTGGTGGCGCATGCCTTTAATCCCAGCATTTGGGAGGCAGAGGCAGGCGGATCTCTGAGTCTGAGAGCAGTCTGAATCTACAAAGCAAGGTCCTGGACAGTCAGGGCTACATAGTGAGACTCTGTCTCAAAACAAAAGCAAATCAAACACACAAACCAGAAATTCAGACATAGGAATGTGCCGACAAGAAGGGTCTAATAAGTGCATATTCAGCTCATAAATGACTAAACCCACGGAACAGTACTTTCTACAATTAAAGAACAGTTAGAGAACACAGTGAAACTTGATACTCTCCATCCAGTCCCCACTGCAACAATTACCTGCTATGAATGGATCTTCTTATTATGTGGGCAATCACCCACCGGTCACCACAAGTGTTTAACGTTCCACTTGTCAAGGCCAGCTTGGCCCCGACCCAGTCTGAACATAAAGAATTCCACGCCTGACCCTGCATCATGAAGTCTGTGTCCTCCTCTGAAGCTAGTAATTGGCTCCTATACAGCCACTCTCACAGTGGTACCCTCACCACCCAGCACACAGGAAGAAGCCCCCCAGCAGAAAAATGTTCAAAACTCAGGAAGCAAGCATAAACAAAAGGGCAACAGGCCTCAGTAAGAATAAACAGTAGCACCATCAAATTGCCGGCCCAGTTCGCTCTTTCATGCCTTATCCTTAGCCTAACAATGCCATGTGTAAGGAAGGCAATCAACGATGCTGGGGACATAGCTCAGTGCTAGAGCACTCGCCTAGGATGCACAAGGCACTAGGTTCAATCCCCAGGACCACAAAGACCATCGTCAAACCACTATGCTTCCCTCTGAATACAGGAAGAGTCAAGGTCCCATATGAGAACCCAAACTACTTCTGCCTGGTGCCTGCACAGCTTACAGAATGAAGATGCAGAGAATTCTTCCAAATTTAAATAAACAGTTTTGAAGTGAGTCTATACACTGCAGCTACTCTCAATGCTAACCTATGAGTCTTGGGGTCTCGGGGTATTTTGGACAAATAGGACAGTATTTTGAGTGCCACCAAAAAGTGTTTCCTCTAGATTTATGATATTTAAAGAGATTGGTTGGGTTTTTTTTTTGGAGGGTGGTGACTTTTGGGGTGTATTGTCCTGTGGGAACATAACCACATTCACAGTATAGTTGAAGACCATGCCACTGTTATGGAAATCGCAGGGGGGAAATAATTCACGCACTAGACAATCTCTTTCCTGTGTACTTTAATGGAATGATCTCTTGGACAACTGGGAAACAAGAATCACGCGTTCACATACACGTGTCTCCCACAGCCACGCAGGCTCACGTGCACACAGGAGCCGGGTGCGCTGCGTGTTTGCCGGAATAAAATTGACCTATTTGGCTGGACTGCATTCCTAAAGGAAGGCTTTTTGCGTTCTGCATTTTCATGAGCAACAAATTCTATGTCCCTGTTTATTCTCTCTGATAATCTATTTTAAAGGAACATTTCGAACACACATACAGAATAGAAGAATAATATCCCTTAGGTGAATCTGACTTGTAAATAAGAAAAGCTATTAAGCGTTTAATGGTTTTGGGTTTCTCTATCATAAACACGATAAATAATCTCAGAACACACAGCTTACCTGGCTTTCTTCAACAGGGCTTCGTTTTTCAGGAAAGGCAAGCATGGCAGCCAGAGACAACTCTGGTACCCCACTATCCTCTCTTAATAAAATTTGAATAAAAAGTTGGAGGAAAGAGATTGCCAACTAGATAAAAACAGAGCCTGAGCCGGGCGGTGGTGGCGCACGCCTTTAATCCCAGCACTCTGGAGGCAGAGGCAGGCGGATCTCTGTGAGTTCGAGACCAGCTTGGTCTACAAGAGCTAGTTCCAGGGAAAGGCTCCAAAGCTGCAGAGAAACCGTCTCAAAAAAAAAAAAAAAAAACAGAGCCTGAGCTTTAAGTGACTCTCATATCAGGTTATGGATATTTATTACTTCAACTCATACAGCTAGTTATGCTTACCAATTGCCTAAAACTTTAGAGTGGAAAAGAAAGTCTTCAGAATGTTTTCACACCACCACCGTTTTTCTAGAGCCGGGAATGGAACCTCTTTAGGTGAGCCATTCTAGGAGTAAGAAATAATCCATCAGGCAGAGGCCTCCTACCCCAACCACCTGGCACCAGGCTATTGTGTCCGGTGATTTCACGTTATGGCCTTCCACACACAAAGGAGCTGCTCTAAACCTGAAGGGCTAATTGCACGTCCACAGACTTCCTCTTTCCACAGAGCTTTTTAATTGGGCACTCGGAGTTGCCAAGTATGTTCAGAAATGGTATTTCCAATAACCACGCGAAGCGGCGGCTGCTCGGAGCTGGAAGGCGCAGCTTCTCCTTGGATGAGGGACCGATGCACTTATTTTAAGCTGTTCATTCTCCAGGAGATGAAAAGAAGAAGGGGGAGGACCAAAGGCTCCCGTGCACTTCATTCAGCTTGCAAGCGCCATGGAAAGAATAGCACTGATGACTTCTGTGCAAAAAGTTAGTGCAAAAACAATGGCTAGAAACCTAAACATAGGAACTCCTACTCAAGCTGGACATGGGCATTCAGTGGACTCGTGCTTCCTAGAAGCAATTAGGTTTGTAGTAGGCAGAACAACGTAGGGTCTCGACTCTGCAGAAACTGGTTATTTCTGAAGCCTCCCTTCTCCAGCCAAACCCTGTGGTTTGATTGAAAGGAAGAAGGTCGATATCACATACACGAAGCGGCAACCTCACACAACCACATAAAACTGTCAGCATGAAATACACCGCTGCACAAGTCTGCCGCCAGGCCCTTTTTCCTTGCAGCAATGGGCACACAACCTCAGAGGCTGAATTCCCCACCTCGAGGCTCAGGGAAAGAAGCAACAAAAATAGTCCTGGCAATAAAGGCCCCCAGGGACAGCGGCCCTGCCATCAACTTGACAGCACATCCACCTTTGAGTTAGTAATCCCGAGCCTCTCCACATTCTGCATTTCCCCCCAGATAACAATATTCCTCCATTTTGAGAAAGGAGCCCAACCCTGGGATTAAATTCAATGCCACAAAAACATTGGATGAATTTCTTTCAGCTGATATTCATTTGCTACAGATAAAATGTTAGCTTCAGATTATAAATACAGTTTTCAAAATAATTACCAGATCCTGGCATAGGTCCCTAAGCAACGGTCAGAAGGCCTAGGAACCCCACAAAAATGTATGTGACGGGCAAGTCGGTAAAGGGTTTGTATGAGGACCTAAATCCCATCCCCAGAACCCGCAAAGAGGCCATCATGGCAGTATGCATATGATCTCCTAGTACTTGGGAGGCAGAGATGGAGAGGGTAGCTGTGACTTGCTGGCCCGCCAGCCTAGTACCATCAGCAAGCTCCAGACCAATAAGGGACCCCTCAGCACCTGCGGTCATCCTATGGCCTACACGTGCATATACGTGTGCATGTACACGCACACGCATAACACACGTGAAAGTTTACTGGGTGCTTTCCTACAGAGTGGACTGTGACCTAGGACATTCAACAACAAAGCATAAAGCTACTTTTTTACTTGTAAAACATACTACCCTGCCAGTTAAACAGAATTATAGATCAGGAAATGGAGTTTTCTTCCAACTTAATGTGCTTACATAGACGGAATTTTAGCATGCACACCATAACCAAAAGAAACCCCATTTGTTTAATAAAGGAGGTTCAGGACTATAACCGTGAAGCATTTGTCACTATTGTTATTGTGTATTAATGTACAAAGAGAGTCCTTATCCCACGAGGAGAATTGAAAACCTGATAGAAACAAGCCCATTCTCAGGTTTATAAAACAAGCCTTTACAGATAATTATGTTTTATTACTCTTCGTTTTATGGGGATTGTGTTATACAAAACAAATACCAGATGCCTGTTTGTTTTATTCATTTCAGAGAGAAAAAAAAACCTACAAGTGCCTCTGCGAATAGAACTGCTTTTAATTAAACGCAATCCACAAAGAGCACATAAAAATTAATACTGTTGAAAGCCAGCAGGTAGAAAGTAAATGTATCAACCGGCAACTGCGGAATGCCCCTTCTTCTCTGAGCCGGCAAGGGACACTCCTCAGCTTATTACTTCGGAACTGAATCCAGCAAGGGATACTTGATCAAAGTCATTCATTGGCCTGTTTGGGGGAAATTAAGACCAACATTCATGGAAACATAAAACCAAGAGGTGAGAAGAAAATACACAGTCAATGTGTCTGAACCACAGGATATGGGACCTTCTTTATGAAATCAAGCAGGTCCCTTCTGAGCCATCTAAGGAAAGCCATTGAGAGAGGGAATGGACTGGATAGGATCACGCATGCCCATTACCCAGCACTTGGAAGGCTAAGTCAGGAGGATCATGAGAAGTTGAAGGAGAGCTTCACATAAGGAGACAGTACCAGCCCATCAGGACTACATGACAGGACCCTGTGCCAAGGTAAGTAGGTAGGTAGGTGGATGGATGGATGGATGGATGGATGGATGGATGGATGGATGGACGGACGGACAGACAGATAAATAGATAATAGTGAATTAGTGAATTCTGGCATGGTTCTGACTTCATCTGCAAACAGCACAGAGAAATGTTGATGAAAAGTGGGTGTCATCTAATTAAGGCAGTCATGTGGAAAGAGAGAGGCGGGGAGCGGGGGGAGGCTGGGGAAGCAGAAGGAAGGAAACCCAGAAAAAGGGAACAGTCAAACTAAAATCTGACAGCTTCCTCCTGACCCCATGAAGTAAATCTTATCTGTTCAACTGTCAGTTCTAATCAGAAAGTAAAAACTCAACATGTGAGACTCACAATGAAACGGGGTGGAGCCTTCCCTTACTTTCCCCCTCTCTGCTTTCGTTTCTTGTTCAAAGCTTTTGATTCAGTCTTGGTATGACCCACTCGTGGCAGGTCCTAGACTTGAGATGATCTGTCCAGGTAGGATGCGGACTTGTTAGTGCCAAGACAGAAAATAAGCACATTTTAAGATGACTGCAGGAAGTCACCAGAAACAGCCAGGAACTGAGTCTGGACAACCTGCTCTCCACCAAGCCCAAGCCTACCCATGCACTCTTTCTCACAAGCCAGCAGCGTAAGGGGTCACACCTCAAGTGAACTCTCTAAGTCAGACCTCAGGAGACTCTAAGTCAGGACTCAAGGAAAACTTTTCTTTATTTCTCTCAATGAGACCAACAGTCTTTGGCTAGTGGACTTTGGCCTTTTAGCTAAATGGGGAAAAAATTGCTTTGTTTATATATTTTTTAAATATTTATTTATTATGTATACAATATTCTGTCTGTGTTTATGCCTGCAGGCCAGAAGAGGACACCAGACCCCATTACAGACGATTGTGAGCCACCATGTGGTTGCTGGGAATTGAACTCAGGACCTTTGGAAGAGCAGGCAATGCTCTTAACCTCTGAGCCATCTCTCCAGCCTACAGCTTTTAAGATTTCTTTAGTGGATACAGGTAACTGAAAAGGTGGCATTTAAACCAAAAATCCACACCCCAGAATTTTGCTAAAACAAACAAAATCAAAGTACTTCTTATTTTCCAAAAATCAGAGGTGAATAAAAGGTATTTATCAATTGCACTCCATTATAATGTAATCAAAGTACTGTTTCCACAACAAAATGCCTTCCGGCTATCAAAAGAGAACCAGAGAGAGCTAGGCTTGCTGATGCAGGACATGTAACTACCCCCAGAGAGCATGCGCATAATCACTCCACTTTCATGACAATGGATCGCATGTGCTCAGCAAAGAGCATACACTGACATGCTAAAGTGGTCATGGGAAACGGCACAAGGAACTTTCACTCCTGCAAGCTGACACCTTTTACACGTGGGTACTATAACTTCAGTTTCTATTTCTCCACCAAGTGTGGCTTCTGTTGTAATCTTTGCACGACTCTCTCTTAACAATTCAATATAAAAAAATCAAACTTCTAAACCTCTTTTTTTGCTCTGAGACAAGAATCTCACTCTGTAGCCCAGGACGGCTTCAGTCTCCCCAATACTGAGATCAGATGAGAAGCATCACACTCAGCTCTGAGATGGGAACTCATATTGACTGGAAGAGCTTGACTGAAGGGCAGCAGAAGACCTAATACTGGATAAATTAGGGTACTCTCTGTGTGTGTGTCTGTCTGTGTGTGTGTGTCTGTGTGTGTGTGTGATCTTGGAAAGAAGAGGGGGAAAATTACAAAAGAAAAGAAGAAAAAAGAAAAGAGTAACAGGGCACCCTGATGTGACAGGGTTTTTGAGAGCAGCCTTGATCCTGGAGAGAACCTAGAAAAAGAGGGTGTGGAGAACCCATGCCTTTCAGGGATGGGCAGAAGAATCAAGTGGCCTAAGGGGTCGGTGGAAGCTGAGACTGGCGTGTGGAACCGAGGCCCCAGGAGATGACAGCACAGAATTCTATCTGTGAGCCTCCATGGACAGCTGAGGCTGTGAGGGCAGAGTCTACGAAAGCTTCCCGGTCCCCACAGGTCTTTGCTGAGCGCAGCATATGGATGGGGCTCTTCGCCAGCGGTGGTAGGAGAGGAGACAAAGGAATGAGCAAGGGCTCTGCTGCTGTGGTGCTGCCAGAACCCCACGGATTTACCATTGTCTCAGCTAGGTCTCTGTTCCTGTGATAAACACCACGATCAAAATGCAACCTGGGGAGAAACGGCTTTGTTGGGCTTACTTACACTTTCTCACATACAAACCATAGTCCATCACTGAAGGAAATCAAGGCAGGAACCTTGAGGCGGGAACTCAGAGACCACGGAGGAATATCGCTTACTGGTTTGCTCCTCCTGGCTTCCTCAGTTTATATCCCAGAACTAATTGTCCAAAGACGGAATTGCCCAAACAGGGCTGGACCCCTCCACATCAGTCACCAGTCAAGAAAATAATGACCCAGAGTCTTGCATAAGAGCATGTTTTAAGGAGGCATTTTTCTCAGTTGAATTTCCCTCTTAGCAAATGATCCCAGCTTATGTCAAGCTGACATTAAAACGCACACACACAGGACAAGCACCCCTCAGCATGCTCCTCAAAAGGAAGCCGGTTTCGATGGACTATCATTTGCACCTGATCAAGGACGAGTTGCCCATCTTAGACAACACAGTGCAGTTCACATTTTAATAATAATAATAATAATAATAATGCAGTATTCTGCGGGCCAGAAGTAGTTCTGCTTGTCACCAAAATAACAAAGACCGAAGCTATTTTAAACCTGCAGATCATCATCTCACTTTGATAAATCTCTAATTTTATTCCTATTATCTTGAACCTCAAGGGAGGAAAAATAATCTCTTCTAAATTTACTTTTCTTATTCAACATCCCTTAGATTGTTTATTCAAAAAAAAATATAGTGAGTTACACTTATCAGCTCCAAAACCTACCTTTCTTCACTAACAGGCCACCGTGACCAAAGATACTCATTTAACAAATACTTCTTTGGGATTCTATATAGGCTAAGTACCAGGGAAACAAAAAACAAACACCATCCCTGTTCTCATGGTGCTGACATTGGAAACTACGATCAGCTTAAAGAGCAGAGCAAAAAGTATCCAAATAACTCGGTGATAAAATCTATTTGGGGCAAGTGGTGGGGGGAGGTCTCTTCGGTACATGTTTTTCACCAGAAGTCAGGGAGGTCTGGCTTTCCTTGCAAAGTGGAAAAGACATAAACCAAAAATATCTTCAATATTTTTTTAAGTCTGAAAATATATGTGCGCATGTTTGTTTTGCCTGAATGTATGTTGTTCACCACATGCCTGCCGGGTATTTGTAGAGACGAGAAGAGGATTCAGATACGACCCCCGCAGCCCCCCAGAACTGCAGTTATAGACAGTTATAGGAGCTGCCTGTGGGTGCTAACAATCCAACCCAGGTCCTCTGGAAAGGGCAACAAGTGCTCTTAACCACTGAGCTTTCTCCAGCCAAGACCCATATTCTCTCTCTCTCTCTCTCTCTCTCTCTCTCTCTCTCTCTCTCTCTCTCTCTCTCTCTCTCATTTTATGTGTATATATATTTTGCCTATATGCATACATGGTACTCCATGTGTGTTTGGTGCCAGCAGAGGTCAAAAGAGGACCTTGCATCCTCTGGAACTGCAGTTAGAGATGCTCGGGAACTGCCACGTGAGTGCTGGGAATAAACCCGAGGTCCTAAGCAAGAGCAACAAGCGCTCTCAGCCACTGATCCGTCTCTCCAACTCCCTTTATAGACATTGTTCGAAAGCCCAGAACTGGACATCCTCTTGTCTTTTGTTTTGGTTCTAGAACTTTTGCACTTAAAAAAAAATGACTACAGGCAAAACATAGTTCAGCATTAGAGCACTCATCAAGGAGGCCTGAAGTTCAATCCCCACCCACCCCCAGGACTGGCCTCACCCCACATACATGCACAGGCATGCACATACATGTGCATACACGTGCACACAAATACATACACACATACACAGAAAGAGAGAGGCACATACAGGCACAAAGGCACATGCATGTACGCGTGCACACACAGACTCCACTAGTGAAATGTAACAACCTTTGCTAAGCACACATCAGGCACACTAACACACTGGGAGGGAGCCTCTGGAATCCGAAGAATGAACCAACTTCCCCCCACGAAGGTACAGGAGTCTAGGATGATAAAAACATTTTTTAAAAAAAAAAAATTACAATTCAGGGTAGAAAGATGTATGGTCCAAAAACAAAGAGTGAGCCCTTAGCTGTCAGTTTAAACCCCAGAATTCACTGGGCCTTAATGACACAGGAGAACCCAGAAAGCCTGCATGCCTGATGTATCCCTGAAATCATGAAGGATAGGAGAATTGAAGAGGGGGAACTTAGAAGCCCTTCCACAAACGCTGGAACTTCCCTCTAAGATTACCCTCTCACCTGCTCCATGCAGACAGAGAAACACTTCATAGAAGCTTCTAGAGGAGGGCGGTGATTAGCAAGGAACGCCCTGGGCTGAAGCCCAAGCCAAATGGCCTGCTGCTGACTTGTGTTCTGCTATCTCAGAAATCACTAGGCCATTTTTTACACCCCCAAGGGGGCCCTGAAATGACAGGCTTCAAATGATAGTCCTTAAGCCATGTCCTGAATAGAGCATTCTGATAAAGTGCCCAGGCCATCGTGCCTACGAGTTCCAAAAATAAGAGTTTTCTACTTTTAGAGATAAGTCCAAAAATTCTAATTATTGTACCTCATCTAATTGAAAGAGTTTACTGGAAATACAATGTGGCATTTTATAACACTGCTCCTTGTCTCTCTAAGCCAGTTTACTAGAAGAAAGGCCATTTCTAATTTGAAAAGACATCAAAAGAACAGGACAGGGCTGCTTACTATGTAAGCAAGAAGACTTGAGTTCAAACACACAGCACCCATACCAAAAAACCGGGCATGACCATGCATGACTCCAACAATGAGGGGCAGAGACGAGTAGATCCCAGAAGCTCACTGGCTAGCCAGCCTAGCCAACCAGTGAGCTTGGAACCCAGAGAGTCACCCTGTCTTTCAGGTTTGTCTTTGAGACAGGATTGCACTGTGTAGTTTTGGCTATCCTGGATCCCACTCTGGAGAAAAGGTTGGCCTCAGACTCACAGAGATCTGCCTGCCTTCTGAGTGCTGGAATTAAAGGCATGAGCCACCACCACCCTGCTGAGACATCCTGTCTTAAAGGATTAAGAGAGTGTGATAGAACACACCCTACAGTACTATTCTGAACAATGAACCAACAGGTATCAGCGTGCACACCCCATATAACCATACACTCCCACAAACACACCCCCAAATACACTATACAATCATATAAACACACCAAGAGAGAAAGAGAGGAGAGGAAAGGGGGGAAGAAGGAAGGGGAAAGGGAGAAGAGAGGTGGAAGAAAAGGATATGAAGGATCACAGGACAAGACAGGGAGAACCACCTCTCCAAACAAGAAGTCCTTTGGAGAGCATCGTTCTTGAGTCTTTATTTTCAATGTAGAACAACACCCAGCCAGGTTCGGTGGTTTACGTCTTTAACCTCAGCTCTTAAAAAATGGAGTCAGGTGGATCTCTATGAGTAAAAGGCCAGCCTGGTGTTTAGAGAGATCAGGCCAGCCAGAGCTACATAGTGGGGTGTTTAAAAAAAAAAAAAGGTCAACATCACCCTTGTGATACTCTGTCAGAGATGGGGAAAAAATAAAAAGATACTAATTGGGTTATATACTCCTTATACAAAATGCTGCTCCCAAATTATCATTTTATATATATATATAATATATATATATCATTATAAAAGACACACCCTGCCTTTCCCAAGCAGTATCAAATTTGGGGCGACAGCAAGAAGATACCTTTCTTTCACATCGGGAACCACTCGCCAGTCACTCCTCCCAAAGCATATGCCAGCTACACAGCACACAGGCGTCCAGCTGAAATAAGAAAACAATCCCATCCCAACCCAGTTCCCACCCTGCCCCCATTCTGAATATGGTAAGGTTCCAAGGCACACAGCTGACCCAATGACAGCAAAAACTTCTTTAATATGGGCTCCGATAGGAATCACATCACAACCCCGACAGTGTGTTCGCTGGAGACCACAGCTGTGTCTCCCAGGAGAGAATGAGAAGTAGAACACCAGGGTGTCTGAATGCACCCAGACCTTCACAACGCAGTCTAAAATTTCCTCCCTGACTTCACCTTGGCTGCGGTTGCAAGTTCATCGCCAAAGACAGGTGCACGCTGCTTAAATATAACAGGCAGAAACAGCACAGAGGTCTTGGTCCTGCCGCTGGAGACTGACACCATCCTAAGTGTCGCTGCTCACTAACAAACATGCAAATTGTTCAAAGCGCAAAGTTATCCCACCACCACCACCACGGCTTTCTGTTTTGCTAATACCCCAGCAGGATGGGATCTCTTGCTTGGCTACTTGAATTGCTGGAGAGAAAAAAACAAATTTAGTTTTACCTTCTGAGTCCCACACAGGTTTTATCTCTGAGAGTCACTTCAGGGGGATCTCGCGGTCACGTCTGCCATCACATTTTGATGGCTTTGCAAGAAGCAGGAATGAGGCCCATGCACTGATTGGTATCACAGAACTGGTGAGAGACCAAAAACTTCCATAAAAGAAGCTTTTTTTTTTTTTTAAAGACACAATGTCATACTCAATGTCATACTGA
>JAQHUG010000348.1:674766-703159 GCA_028555095.1 Dicrostonyx torquatus | reverse complement strand
ACTACTGGAATCTTTAACCTGTACAAAACGCTGAGGTTGTTAAATTTTATCTTGATATCAACTACTGCTCATTTTTTTAAAAAGTACTATAACTCTACAATCCAAATATAAAGAAATTTGCACATTTCTCCTCCTTGAATCAATAAAAGACCACCGCTCTGCATTTAAACGTTTGCTACTCTGCACCATACTCGAAAATGCAGTCATCATAAAACACGCTGTCTCAAGGTAGCTTTGTTAACGTGAATTTTAAAGCCGCCTGCAGCACATAAGAAGCAGTGTTTCCGCACACACACAAATTTCTCTACCTCTCAGCAAAACAAGAGCCTTTTGGTGTCAGATTCCCCTCTGATTGGATTTTCCAATTACTTTGGCTATACAGAGCTAGCCATAATTTTGGAAAATAGTATTACCAACCTTTGGAGGAACAGAAAAACATAATTCATACTTAATCAAGTGTCACATGATTGTCAGCAAATATAAGTCAATGTTTAAGACCTACTAAGAACCCGGGTCACTGAAGCGCCTCTTCCAAACTAGACACCCCGAGCATTGCCACGCACGACGTGCCGAGCGAGCGCAGGCCCTCGGGAGCCACGGCAGATTCTAACGGCAGGAAATAGAAGCCAGCAGGAGAAATAACAGTACACCTTCCGCTCACCCCCTCCCCTTGCTTTTTAATTGAATGAAAAATCTCCACATGAATTCATTACAAGCCTGATAGCTTTATTAAGCACCATGTTGCTGTGTGCTTAGCAGCGGCGCTTCAGGTACCAGTTACCAGAGCTCAGATGAAAGGGGGACAGAAAAGGAACACCACAAGTTTTATTCCACCGACCTTTGGGGGGGTAGAGGAAGCCTCAGAAGGAAATAAACTGCTCGCTCTCCCATATGCAGGATGGAGCCACGTACATATGGGTACAGTGTAACATGAAGGCTGAACGCAAGGAAGGCTGAACACAGGAGGTGAGGAAGGCCCAAATGCAGAAATGGACACAGGTTATGCCAGCGGATAGACAGCTGTTTGTCGCTCCAGTTCTAATTCTGAAGGGCCTGTTCAGCTTGTGTGACGGACAGCCACACAACACATAACTGACACGGAAAGGGTCAACTGTAATGTGAAGGTCCACAGCTTTCATTTCAAACTGTAATAAGTTCTTAAGCTGTATAGACTTTGGGTCTAGTTAATTTGGGTTATGATTTTCTTTAATCTATTTGTAAGGATTTTTATAATAGTTTATTTTTTAAAAAAAAATTGAAGGCAGGGAGTTAGTAGCTGGAGACTATTAAAATTAGATGATAAAGTGGACCCTGGTGCTTTTTTTTTTTTTTAAAGCCCTTGGTTCATTTGCACTTGACTTAGCTACTTTTCACACCAACACAAGAGTTGTTTTACAAAGGAACAAGGAGAAAGTACGTCTCAAAAAATACTGGAAGAAATTTCCCATTTGAACACAAAAAGGGAACCAGGTAAATCACCAAAAGAACAAAATGAACTTGGAGGAGAGACTGGAAAGCCTGTCCTATATCAAAGGGAGTGGGGCCTAACAGACCTCATGCTTGGAATCTATGGTCACTAGTGGCCACACTCTGGTGCTTCAATAAAAATGACCTATTTTTGAGGACACAACCAGGGCTAGGGAGATGGCTAGGATGGGGACAGTGCTTGCCACACAAGCACGAGGACTTGCATTCATATCTCCAAAACACAAATAAAAAGGACACACTCCATAACAGATGTCTCTAATAACAGTTATCCTACAACGAGATGGGGTTAGAGGAGGAGACTCGGTGGATGCTCAGGAGCCTGCAAGCCTGGGGTTCACAGGAACAAGCAGCAATGAGACACTGCCTTGAACAAAGCAGACAGGCACCTGAGGTTGTCCTCAGAACTACGGTGGGAAAGTCCCCAGCCATGTGCCCAGGGAGGCTGTCTTCCCTCCACAGTTAAAAAACCCCAAAAGCATCTCTTAGTCTTACTTTCACTGGGCTTCCAAAACGCTAGCTGACACATGTGTTCACAGACCTAGAACTTCATCGCTAGGGAGTCTGGGGCCAAGACCTGTTCTCAGAAGCTCCAAGGACATCCAAACACATCGAGGGGCCACTGTACTTTCCATGACCTTGCTCGTCTTCAAGGAGCCCGGCATCTTCTAACACGTGACACCATTTGCACGCTATCAGAGGGCAGGTTGCACGTCACTGCTGAATAGCTAGTGTATGCATCGGATTGGCAGCAAAGGCTGTTTTGTGAACACTGATTACAGTAAACTAAACCAAATTAAAAATAAAAGCATTGATGGATCCATGGCTCCTGCCTTCGGCATACAGGCAATATACTGGAAAGAGAGAAACAAAGAGTTAAATAAACAGAAATCCAAAGGTACGGTAACCATGAATTGTTCTACGAAAGCACAGACCAGGGGTCCAAGAAGTGAGAAAGAACAGGGCGGCAGCTTTCCAGGAAGCTGTTGGGAAAGGAAGTAGGAAGAGGGGTGTGGCTCTCACTTGAGGATGGGATGAAGTTGAGGAGGCAGGCACAGCTGGACCAGCAGCCATAAGGTGCCAACCGTGAGGAGCCGTGGGGCATGCTCACGCAGGGCAGAGGTGTGATCACATTTTACATCAGCAACACCACAGACGGTTTCATGAGCTCTTGGGGCGCTGGAATGTACACACAGGTGCTGGAATGCACACAGGGTGCGTGGCGGAATCCATCCTGCCTTCCCACTCATCAGTTCTTATCTCTAAGAGCGTGGCTGTTGTGTACCTCCACATACCTACCAGGGACAACGCTAGGTCTCCTCATCCCCTCCTGGGCACCACCTTTCCCTGCATCTCAGTTCCTCATGGCCAATCCCTGAGTACCCTGGGCATGCAGGCAACGTGCTAAGATGAGCTTGATGGACAAGTTTTCAAAGGGACAGCTTAGTCTTAAGAGCACCCAAATATTTTTATATCGCCCATATGCCGAAGCAAGCGATAGCAATGGACTGGTTTTTTCCACTTTACTGAAGAAGAGTACACACAAATGATGCCTCGGGGTTGACGCTAAACTACAGTGTAGCTTATCAAATATTTGCCGAAGCTCTACCGGGTGGACAAGCAAGGTACTTTCTACCCAGGACTCAGAGGCACAGTCGCTGCTGTGCAGTGTGGAGGGCGCACTCTTGGGCACTGGGCCAGCTACTCATACACTGCCCGGCAACTGCTCCCGAGTGTCGCAGGCCCCAGGCCTACTCTCTTATGTCTGTCTTGTCAGCTGTCCCATCTTCCTACATCAATCTGCAAGAATCCAACTCTTGTCCTTAGAGTTACTGCTTCAAATCCGTTACATCCGGGCAATCAGATTTCCAAAAATGGTTAGAAGTCTCTCTTTAAACTTGGCGAAATCAATTCTAGGTGAAAACCCAAGTGATGGGTGGGTGACCCATCAATCAAAGCTGACAACTGGTGAGAGTGTGGTCCTGTGGCTGGCAGAGAGGACTGTTCATTCAAAAGCACCAAGGTTAACTATGGTGGAGAGCACAGGCCTGGAAATCAGAAGCCCTGTATTTTCAGTCTGTGTGCTCTTACGTAGGTCAACGTAAAGGTTCTCTGCCTCTGTTTCTTCATTTGAGCAAATGGTACTTTCCTGCTAAGAGCTCAGCAAGATGAAGAAGATGCAACCCAGTTACCAACACACAGTCAAAGTTCTAAATTATTAGTGGCTGCTCCCATCCACTGGGTTCTGACACAGAAGTGCCAACAGGATATGGCTTCAATAGTCCCTGCCACAGTTGACTTCCCCTAACCACAGTGCCCTGTTCCAAGAAATGACTTCAAGATGTGCTTTGCAAAAGGACGTCCACCTGTTCTAGAGCCTAAGGCCCTGCGAGCAACTGGTGTCCTGTGTCCCAGAAGTAGAATCTCCCAATATTATTGGATCCCACAATCACCTGGGTAACTATCATTTCGGTCCCCAGCCCGGGGAGGTTCATTTTTAATTGCCTTTTGCAGTCACCTACTTTTCAAATAATTTTTGCAAAAGCAAGCAAACAAACAAGCAAAAAACAGTCCATTTGCAAAATAGAGACTATTAAGCCAACAGTGGAGGTGTGATAGGGCTAGGGCGACACGACCCCTCCGCTGCTCAGGTCTCCACCACACCCAAGTCGTGGCCTAATATGACTCTTCCCTGCAAGAGTGACGATCCCTGGAAAAGTCAACCAGCCTTGGTTTCCCGCCAGACCTGGACAACAGACACCTTTGAGAAAAGACTAACTGGTGGCGGCTGGCAGACACAGAGAAACAGAAAAGCTGGCCAGGGCAGAAACAAAGCTCCCTGTCCACGTACATAGTATTGGATCCTGGTAGCTTAGTGGTTTCAGTTTAGTTTCTGTCTCATGTCCCCCTAAATCCTGTAACTTAAAGTGGCCAGAGAGATTTTGTGCTTGTCACTGCAGCCTAAGAACCTGCCGAGCCAGCTCAAGGAGACGGCTAATGGCTCAGTTCCATTCATACAAGATGGCTCTCCACATGTCACCCTTGGCTGGTAACAGCAGATGCAAGAGGGGTAACCTGTGTTCTCGAAAGAGGGAACACAAAGGACACAGGATCAAGGAAATACTGGACTACCCCTGAGGCCACCCTCTCCTCCTGCCATCTGCCACCTCTAGCCTGAAGACCCCACACAGGTCAGGTCTTTCTACAGCCCACAGAGGAATGATTACACACCAGAGCACCAATTACCTGGGAATTCAGTTTCAGGGAAGAGATGAGCAGAGTTATTTCAGGGACGCAATGAGTTTCATAACTAACTGAGCCACTATATAGTTGCTTAGACCATGACGGGAAGATGGTTTTAATAACACCGCCACCCTAGAGTGCATAACAGCATTTACAAGGTACTTTCACATACACTCCAGCTCCTTTGATCTTCTTCATGACCCTGCAAGGCTGGTAATCTAATCTCTGTTGCCAGATACAACAACCGAGGCTGAGAGGTTAAAAACCTAGTCCGGGAATCTTGTGAGTCAGTTATTCCCTGGCTCGGAATCCCAGGCTCGGCTTTCTAAGGCTTCATATAAGACAAAAAGGTACAAAGGAAAATGGAAGCATGCATTGCTTCAAATATCTCATGCTATTAAAAGGAGTTACATTACCAAAAAATTAAAAAGGCTTGAAAATAAGGGCATAAACTGTTGACTCTGTGTGTGTGTGTGTGTGTGTGTGTGTGTGTGTGCGCGCGCGCGTGCGTGTGCATGCATGGTTTTAAAGACACTTAAAACAATGCAATTAGGTTTAAGAATTCCTTACTTGGCTGTCCAGAGGTGAAGAATCTGCCCAAACTCACTTCCCGTGAATCATGGAGTCTACAATCAAAGGGAAAATGGAAGCAAAGGTCTCGACTGACACAAGATGCTAGAAGAAAGGTATCGTCCCCAACTAAGGTCAACAGACCCTGAGATTCCCCCAGAAAGCTAGCATTGTGTTTGCTGGGAGAAGTCTAGGACTGCCAGCATTGTAAAGAGACCAGAGAGGTTTTTGGCTGGAGCCAAAACAAAACTTCAAAGGGAAAAGAGCCAGGAGCTTCAAAGACCCCCTGCAGGACCAATTACCACCTACAATGTTTATCTAAGCTGTCATTTAATGATGGCTACTTCCCTAACCGGGTGCTCACCCTCACCTTAAAAACACCTACCATCCTAGAGGGATGAGGGGTGGGGGAGGGTCCTCTGTTGTTTTTGAAAAAGAGATGTTGGTCAGGAAGCAGGCGCTCTGGTGAAATTCGTCCTCCAAACTAAGAAAATATAAAAGGTTAAATTATAGCATGAATTAAAGGGGGGAAGAGGTGCTTTCAAAAATCCCACTTTCAAAGTCATGTTGGTAGGCCAGTAAAATGCTCGTAAATAATGGTAAGGGAAAAAGTCCAAAAGTACAGGTAGACCTGATTTCAACTTTCCGAAGCAGACAGAGGAGCCTGTGGAAGGCTGGGAGGGGTGCTTACCAAAGCAGCAGCCCCAGCTTCAGCTCGCGGGCAGCTTGGGCAAACAATGAAGTTAAGATTTATTTACCACTGACTAAATAATTCACATAGCTGGACAAAGTGCTAGGCTATGCAGAGATAAAACAGTACAAACATGAAGCTAGGTGGCTAAGTCAAACTTTAACGTGGCCTAGCTCTCCCAACGGGGTGAGAAATGAACTACAATGTCGCTGTGCTGTATTCTGTACCCAAAAAGCTGCTACACGGCTTCTACGTGTGTTCATGTGTGTGTGCATGCGTGTGGCAGTCGTGTGTACAAGTCAGTCATTTGGAGGACAGTCAGTGCCATTATGGGGTGCCTGGTTCAATCATGTCACCTTATTTTCCTGACTCTGAAGCTTACCAACTAAACCAGACTGGGTGACCAGCAAGCATCAAACATCCTCCGGTCTCCAACTCCCCAGTACTGAAATTATAACCATGAAGCTGGCTTTTTACACGGGTACTAGTAATCCAGACTCATGTCTTCATGTTCACTGAGCCACTTGTGTTGCTTTCAAAAAATAAAAAAAGTTTTACCTGAATTATGGGTGCCTGGGATTGCTAACGTGAGCTTGACCACCACCAAGCTCTACTCCAAGCAGCGCCTCAGCCAAGGAGCAACACTGTTTCTTTCTAGACCGCTGGCTCTCAACCTTCCTTAGGCTGCAATCCTTTCATTCAGTTTCTCACGTTGTGGTGACACCCCCCCCCCACAAACACACAACCATAAAACTATTTTCGCTGATACTTCATAGCTGCAATTTTGCTAGCATTATGAATTATAACATAAATATCTGTGTTTTCTGATGGTCTTAGGTGAGGACTGTGAAAGGGTTGTTTGACCCCCCCCCTCCACACACACACAAAGGGGTCACTGCCCATGGGCTGGGTTGAGAATCACTGTTTTAGAGCCGTAGGCCCTGAGGAACTGGCGCCCTGGGTCAGAAAGCAAAATCTCCTAGTGGGTCCTTCTAGACTATTGGATCACACATCTACCTGGGACAACTATCACGCCAGTCCCCATCCCAGGGGGGGTCCATCCCAGGCTGGCAGGGGGCTTTTCAGTGAGAGCAAAGGTCGCTTTGACAAATAGAACAGAGACTGAAAAGTAGGATCCAGGCAGGCCAGGTTGGAGCGCTCCTTCCCTTAAAGGAGTTCAAAGTTTCAGCGCCAGAACCGATGAGGAGCTCCTTCTACCACGTGTGCAAGCTGATCCACTCCTTGAGGAGCATGCGCAAAGCAAGGAGAGGAGCATCAGACAGACACGCGCCTGGCTCTCTTGCTAACTAGCGAGTGAATTTTTTTATTCTTCAGGGCGCCAACATTTTGAAGGACTGAGAGTACGCAGGCTCTGGGATCTAAAGCCCCTGGTTACAGGATCATTAGTTCGTGGGACGCAATCCCATGCTTGCTTTCCTCCCCGCTACGCCCTGCATTCTAATGTGTGAAATGGATGCACAATTCACTTGCTGAAAGGTTTCAATGAGTTTGGAAAGGTGAAGTCAAGTAATAAGCACGCTTCCAGCTTGGAAGGCAGGCGGCAAGTTCGAAGCTGACCCATGTAGGAGAGATGGGAAGTGAAAACCGTTAGTAACTACATTCAATCGAAGAGGTGTTGCCACGTGGATGCCTGAAAACTGCAGGCCCCAGTGACCACTTCACCTGACCCCACACACTGTGTTGCCGGCTGAGTGTCAGGAAGCAGGAGCAGGCCATGGTGAGAAGACAGAGACCGGGGAGCCAGAAAGCCTGGGCTACAACCCAAGTTCTGCCACTTAGGAGCCTTGGACAAGCTCCCTCGGCACCTCTGGCTTCGGCTTACACACTGGTATACGCACTAACAAGATCCGCCGCAAGCTGGTTGTGAGCCAGCCAGCCAGGTCCTATCCACTGAAACCTTTGATAAGACGCTGCCACAAAGTCACTTTGAGAGAGTTTTCTAGAACCCTGGTCTGCGACAGCAGATCCTCCAGGATATGAGGTTAAACCGTACCAGCTGAACGTACGGTGTCTCCTTTGGTCAATTCTGTGCCTCCCAACTGGTGTCAAGAGGAACAAAGGTGGCCTCCTCTCAGACGGACGTGGTCAAATCTTAGCAGTTTGCCACTAACCGTAGTCCAGTCTTTCAGGCCCGTAGCTCAGGTACAGACACCGGTGGACACTCCTTACTCAGCACTCAAACAAAATGCAAATATCCCTCCGAGGAGTGATAGCACCGCCCCCCCCCAAACCTTAATTCCTTGTGAAGCAGACTTTCAGGTTCAGAGAGGGGAGGGAACATGGGGGAGGGGGTACAGCTTCACTGTCAGAAACATGCTTGTTGGGCTGGAGAGATGGCTCAGTGGTTAAGAGCATTGCCTGCTCTTCCAAAGGTTCTGAGTTCAATTCCTGGTAACCACATGGTGGCTCACAACCATCTGTAATGAGGTCTGGCGCCCTCTTCTGGCCTGCAGACATACACACAGACAGAATATTGTATATATAATAAATAAATAAATATTTTTTAAAAAACCATGCTTGTTTGGCTTTTTTCTAATCTGTAGCTTATTTTAAAAACACTTTTGTGCCATCACACAACTGTGGGGAGAAAGGTGCTAATATTGGCCATGTGAAGTCTGTGTGACATACAGCTCTCCTCCCTCTCACTGCGAGGAAGAAAGCGGTTAGCGAAGAGTTAGGCCTGGCCCATCAGGAACTTGCTCCAAGTGTCTGTCAAGCCACTTTAGGATAATGGAGCAAAAGGAGAAAAGCCCTTCTGGGTTATGACTTGTCTTAAGCACATTTCCCTTCCTCTACCGTGGCGTGTTCATTCACCTTGTTTGGTCAATTCGATCTGTTCCCTAAATTCTTTAGGCCATACAGAGAGCTGCAATAAAATAAAATATTAAAGAGGAGAGCTAGTCAAGCTAAGCACTTCCTGGGACACACCCACCTTAATTAACAAATAAAAAGAAAATATGAACCCCACAGCAAGACTCTGAAGATGTCCTTTTAAAGAGCCGCACCAGCCCTTTACGCTATAGGATAAACTGGATATGATTTTTCTTTTTTCTTTTTTGCATCCTACCAGTCACCTTTCATCAAATTGTAGGAACGCCAACCACCAGCACCAGGTCAGATGCCCTGGGGGCTGAGAATTTCCAAAGGGTTTGCAATTAGAAACGGACAAGCGCCGACAATGAAAAATCCCAAAGAACTACTCCTGACAGCCGTCACAGTTCCGACTGGTCCCTAAAATATGACATCCTTTATTCCCTACTCCCAAGGAACAAGAGTGCTTGAAGCCAAAGGACACCTTAGAGATGACATGGCTGCAGCTGATAGGTGTCTCATTGGGAAAGGCACTTGTCTCCAAGCCTAAGGATGCACGTTCGATTCCCAGAACTCACCAAAAGAAGAGCACTGGCCTCCATATGGACACGTGCACACACTTGCACTGAAATGTTTTTGTTTTTTAAATACTAGTAGAGTACAGCTTTAGGGAACACAGAAAAGGTTCCAAAGATCTGCACAGTCTTGACTGTTCTCACAAAAGCTGCTTGGAAACAATCATGGGGGCGGGTGGGGGGGACGTCAAAAGTAGACACCACCTCTCATTATCTTCTCTCCCTTCTGTTTGGGATAGCCAAACTTGAAGTTCCAGAATAATGACCTTCAAGAGGATCTGAACTGTGACCTTCATGCAGAGACTAGTAAGGATGTCTAAGAAGCCAAAAAGGATTAGGATGGAAAACATTGCTCCAAGGCCTCACTCCGGATCACCAAATTCCACCAGGGACTTGTTTCAGTGGCTGTCACTTACACCTGTCAGGATGTGTGACTGAAAACAGGGTGTGGTGATATTTGAACTGACCCCCTGCACTGGGGAGGCAGAGACACTGGATCCCTGAGTTCAAGGCCAGCCTGGTCTACACAGACAGGGCTACACAGAGAAACCCTGCCTCAAAAAACTAAAATGATACGTAACTGGTAAAGAATTATGTATACCATAAAAAACGGATGTTTAATATAATCTTCGAAAGCTGGGTCAAAATTTACAGGAACTAATTTTTTTTCTCTGGGACAGCATTTCCATTCACCCAATGGAGCTGTTCTATGTCGGTGTGACCAATGCGTGAGTTTTCACAAAATCACAGTGGGACAGGAATCCTCAACCACCTTTAAACCTCCAGAATCACACGCTATCACTAAAAAGCATTTGCTTACGTTCTACCAGCCCTAACACTATCAAGGTGCCACAAATTTCCAATCTAATTATCAGATCGGGTGTCCAAAGCAAACTTGTACAAGACTGCCTGCAGAAGCAAATTAAGTTGAAACCTTGTCATAGGCACTTGCTAATGAAGAAGAGAAGAAGATGAAAATTGATCCTGTCTTTCCAATTTGTTAGTAAGTGAATGCCTGGGGCACCCTGAAAACAGCCTAAACCCTGAATAGAAACCAACTCAAGAGTTGATTCCATATAAGAACCCAAGCCCTCAAGGATCACTTCCACACCTGACATCAGTATCTCCTGCTCTTCAAAGGCCTGGTGTGGTCAGCCTCAGTGGGACTGAGGAGTGCTGCATGCCCCAGGGTAAGGATCACAGCGGTGGCTTTTATTGCTTTCAGAGTGTAGCACAGGTGTGACATCCTGCTTCCAGATTTCTGAGTTCGGCCTTCATGCCTATGTATTCCAAAGTCAAAAGCAAAATCTGGTAACATTTGCAAGTAACAACTCTGATAAGCCAAGATGATGGGTAAGGAAAACTTTAGAAACTCCAGGCTGGTGAGCGCAAGGGTTCTGCACTACTAACCCATCCTATTAGGCAAAATCAGGGCTGGAAAAAGTGTAAAAGCCAACATAAAACCAAGAAAAACCTGCTCAGAAAAAAGAGGAAACTTGTTTTCTATCTAAATACCACAAATGATCGCAAGGCCCTAACCCAGGTGCTCTTTCAACATTGGAAGATGTCAGATTTTTTTTTTTTTTGGCCCAATCACAGAAAGGTGAAAAATGGGTCACATTAAACTAGCAAAACAAAGTTGCAAGGAAGCCAGCCAGCCACCCCTTTCTTCACCCCTGCTCTATTGGCTGTGGGGAAAAGGCCACAAGGCAGATATGACTGGAGGTCCAAGACTCAGGATATTTCCCAGACATATGTCCGGTTTCCTAAGATGCAAGCTCCCCCGCTCTTCCAGAATGAAGAACACCCTGATCTTTCTATAAAATGGGGTAAGATTTCTTTAGAAGACATCAAAAGATCAGGCTCACCTTATCAAGTTACTTTACCACACACCAGCCAAAGAAATTCCTAGAAGGCGCTGTTTTCTTACAAGCACCCCCGGAATATATCAAAGTAGATAGACATCCTTTACAGAAAGCAGTTTCTTTCTGACCACTGTTCAAGAGTATTTTGTGGGGGAAAAAAAAAGGATTCACTCAATATTCACACATAACTTCCCTGCGTAAGAGGAAAAATATGGATTCACAATTAATCAATTCCTCAGCTTTTCCTATGCTTGAACTGGAAAAGGTCCTAGGGGTTCAGAAGCAGAACCCCAGTACTTGGTACTTCCTCCCTCATTCTCTATGATCAAGTCTGGGAGGACTTTAATTTCCCTTCCAAGAAGACCAGAGAGTCTGAGGGAATCTGTGGACAACAATCAAACCTTTCACTTCGGAGCCCCTTTCCCACCCTGCCCCTTCCTGATCCAATCAGGTTTGGGAAGCATTTCCCCTATTCTGCATTTCATGAATCAACTGCACAGTCGGCCAACCTCTGCCAGTTCCTGTGGTACTCAGCTGAGAGGTTCCCCTTCCTTCCCTGGGTAGCACAAGGCTGCTCCGGTTTGTAACTGGCGTAAAGTGGAAATGCACCATAGGAGCTCACTGACTCTTTCCCAGCCAGACACAAGCGAGGGAGTCTGGGCCACTGACCTCAGCTATCAGGAAACTGACCCGCTGGCCTCGGTTTAAAGCAGATGTGTGGATGCTAACTTTGACCCGAAAACCTGTGTGTCAGCTACTGTTAAAGACAAGGAAAAGGAAGACTGAAAGGGGCTACAAAGTAACCAACTCAGTTACTTAGCAACTAGACAAAACTCTCCTCTCCACAGAGGCTAAGGAGGCATCTCAAGCCCATTCAAAGAGTAACAGTCTACATTTATATGCAAATAGATAAAGACAAAGAAGAAAGGGAAATCTAAATTAGTGAGGGTAGTTTACCGCTGAGGGCCTGAGGCCCAGATTTTAAAGTTTCTCCAAAGAAGCCAGAACTTAACACAAATGAGTGAGTGAGTGAATGAATGAATGAATGAATGAATACATTCAAAGCCACAAGCCTCAGCCAACTTACAGTCTACCTTTAATAAACACCAATGCTGTGGACGGAGTAAGAAGCAGCCAGAAGTTGGGCAGCTAAAATTTAAATATTCCTGCAGCTAGCAAGAATCTAAAGCTGGGGGGGGGGAGATGAAAATTTAAGGCTGGCGAACTCCACGGAGAACAGGTACCCATGTTCGTGAGGAACACAAACAGCACAGGGCCGAGTGTCTGTGGACCTGGAGAGAATCAGTCTCTCCGGGTTTCCAGACACCTCACAAACATTCTCTAATGACCCCCCCCCCTCAGTGAAGCGCAGTTTCCAAACTTGGATTAGAACGCGGTAACACACGGTCCTGAACGGTTTTCAAAGTATCTGCGAGATGCCTTCAACCTACTTGCCTGGAGAGAGGACTGTCGAGTTTCCCCGAGAAGCTCAAACTCGGCCCTCACACTGGAACCAAGCTGCTTGCTCCCAGGCTCCAAAACAGGAAGAGATCTGAGTGAGGGGTTCTCCGTCTCCACCCGGCATCCCCCACCTCATACCTGGACTCAGGCATCCAGAGCCCTGAGCTGAGCCTGGAAGGACGGGCGGCAGCCCTTACTTACTTCTCGTACTCCGTGTTGTCTCTGTCACAGCGAGAATCCTTGTGCTTTTGCCAGTCTTTGCCGTGCTTGCAGGTGGTGAGGAGCAAGACGTCCTCCCCGTTATGGACGTGATATAAGGCATTCCTGGTGTCTGACCCTATCCCTGTCAGGTACCTCTTCCCCTTGAATACCAGCATGTACTTCCTGAGAGGAGGGATGGTGTTAAATTTCAAAAAACCCCTCTCCCCTCCTGTCCTGGGATGATCCTTAGAAAAGAGGGGAATAGAAACATCAAAGTTGGGTCGGAAGTTTTCAGTACTGATGCTGGCTTTGGCCAGCATCGCCTGGCCTATGTCAAACCCCACGTCCTCGGTGTAGTCAGGCCAAGTGCCAGAATATAAATTAAAAATTAAATGATTCCTACCATTGTTCCACAAGTGGAGACTCTGCACTTTGGATCTCAAATTGTGCACATACTGAGGTGATAACTGGTCTCTGTCTAAAGTATCCAGACTCAGGACAAAGAGGCACGCCTGGCTGGGGTCCGAGGTGTAGAACCTGGAGCCCTCGATGGCCGCTAGAATGTTTTGGTAACTTTCGGCGATTTTCTCCCCTTTCTGCTGCGGGTAGACGTAGACTTTGAAGCCGTTTTTCTTGCAAAGGGTGAAATCGAAGCAGGACTCCATGCGGCACTTCTTGCCTTTGTAGATGCTCGAGTTGGCGTCTCGCTTCTGCCGGGGGGAAGTGTGCACGCTGGAATCCTCGTTTTCCAATTGATCCCAAGGAAAGAAGGGGCGCAGAGCGTCCGGGAAGCGGGGCCAGAAATGATCCGGACTGGGCTGGTGCAAGCCATTCCGACCACTGTGCTCTTCTCTCCGGCTGTGGCTCCTTGATGCCCTAAACTGCACGCCTCCAAAATAAAACAAAAGGGCGAGACAAGAGCCAGCTGAGAGCAGAATGAAATAGCGTTTTTTGGCCTGCATGTGTCCTGCCTGGGTCAAGAGGATTGTAAATAAACACAAGAATCACCCAAGTTTCCCAATCAACACTTTCAGCTCCAGTCCGCCATCTTCCCGCCTGTAAAGACTTCAAACTCTCCGCTCCCACCTTCTCTGGATGCCTTTCCCCAAGCCGTGGACTGATCCAGCGCATGTGGGCGATTTCTTTAACTTTCTCCCCTTCGGTCTTTCATCTTTGGGCTGCACAATGCACGGGAGAGAGCCGGGCAGAAGGTCTCGCACCCAGGGCGGGCGAGCAGCGGACTGTAATTTTCTTGCATGCAACAAGACGGAGGAAAAAGAAAGAGAACGGTGAAGAAAACGCTCCCGATACCCAATCAATGGCAAGACGAAGTGCCTGCCTCGCCGCTTGGATTCCTCTCGGCGGCGTGGAGAACGAGCCCGGGGAAAGCAACTTCAACTCATCCACACTCCCGTGCAGAGCACTACGGTTCCAACAAGTCAACCCGCCCCGGCTTCAGCCGGCTAGTGCATCCTGCAGCTGGGGCGCCGTAACCTCACAAATCCCTGCATGTCTCTTTATTCCCTTCTGCAGCGGCTCCCACACTCCGCCGGTGTTTACTCCTGCGCTCACGGGGCCGGCTCCCCGGGCGCGCGGCGGCCCGGCCGGCTGCTGCACGAGGCGACGCCGGGCGGCGGCGGCGGCGGCGCGTCCTCCCCGCGGGCAGTGCCGGCCCCGAGCGGCGCTTCGCAGGCCCCGCGCTAGCGCTGCCGACCGCCGCGATCGGTCGCCGAATGTTACCCGGTTCTGAATGTTACACTTACACATTCCATTCCCGACACGACAGCGCTGACCTCATCCATCCACGCAGCCCGAGCTGCCATTGGCCGGGCGTCACGTCCGGGTGGGGCGGGGCTTCCGCTGCGCCCATTCATAACCCCCGGCGGCCGGCAGAGGCGCCGGCGCGGCGCGGGCGCGGGGACCCCGGAGCGCACAAGCGGCGGGCGGAGCGCGATCCTAGCCGGGCGTCGCCCACCGTTGGCCTTCGGCTTGGAATGCGACCTGGACCAGGCTGGCCCCACTGGCGCGGGAGGAAGGGTGGGGACACGCCCGGCAGCCCGCTGCTCGGGATTCCCGGGGTCTCCTCGAGCCGGGAACGCCTCCCCGCCAGGAGGCTGAGAGGACCGGCTCCTGGGGAAGGGATGCCTGAAAATGGAGAAGCGAGGGGAGGAGGTGGGGACTTCGTGGAAAGCGAGCGCCGGTCGGGATGTTTCTCCCCCATAGTTCGACCCGTTGAGGCCCATTTTTTTTAAATTTTATTTTGAACACTTAAACGGCTTTCCTAATTCACCTGGATAAAGCACATATTTTTCTGTCTTCCTCACGGAGACACCCATCCTCAGCAATAAGGGGAATTGTCACAGTCGGGTGGAATTGTTGCAGTTCTCAATCCGTACTTGTGAGCTGGAGAAAACATCTCCTGACCCCTTCTGATCGGCTTGCCCTCTCTCCCTTCGTTCCTGAATCCCTCCCACCTGTTCTTTTCACTGACCGGGAGGAACCTAATGGTTGAAGAGAAGCCATTTCATTTTGCCCCCATTGGTGGTGTTATTCTTGAGGTGGTATTTTTAAGATGCCACCTGCCCTAGCTATAGAAGGGAATCTTTAAAGAAAAAAAAATTAACTTTATTTCCAATGAATGTGCCACGTTTCTTCCTTCCTTCAGTTGACCTTCCTTCCATTGACTCCCCTTCCCCAAACCTCGTCATCCGGAAAAGGGGTCTTCTAAAGGAAGCCCCTGTACCTCAAGGGTGTACTAGACTCCTGAGCCCTCCTTGGCCTCGGAGCCTGCATTCTGGCTTAGAACACTACCCACCCTCGCCTCAGAGCCTGACCAAGCTGGACAAGCAGTTGCCTAGGGCAGCAAGCTGTTTAGTGATTGTTTATTGTGGGAGTGACTGAGCTGGGAGCAGACATCCCTACCTCCCTCGGGCGACTGAAAACCCCAGCCGGCTGTGTACCCATGGTACAGTTATAATAAGGCGGAGTGGAAAGTTTTCAACCTTTGTTGTTTCAGATTTGTTTGAATAAAGAAAGGGAAGGGATGTGGGTGGGATATTATGGTACATTCCTGAGGCTTCTGCCCATGTGGGACCCGCCAAAGGTAGCTTTTCAAGATTTGCTTTGTCCTCACTGCTTGATTTAGAGAGGCCTGGACCAAGAGTTAAGGGTTCAAACATCTTCCAAACAGGATGAGAACCGAGTAAGTAAAGGTGGCTAGTGGAGCCACATGTGACCCCAGTCTTCTGCAGGATTGTTAGGGACAGTCTTCAAGGCTGGGGGTCGGTATCAAACACCTCCATCCTGTAGAAGGTAAGGCTTCCCACTCCCTGCTTTTGCAGAATTTCTTGCTTTCCTTGCTTAACTATAGGGAATTCCCTCATCTCATGGAGCATTGTACATTACATTCACGCTCCATAGTGGTTTGTGTTATGGGAGCAAAATGGTCTTGAAAATGAGGGGAAATGGGTTCAGTCCATGTTTCTGCTCTTGACTAGGGCCATGAGCCTGTAGATTGATCTCAGCTTACCCTCAACTTCTTAATGATGAGCCTGGAATAATGCTTTTTTATCAGCCAATATCAATTTGTAATCTGTATAGTTCTCTATAGTGGATGTCATTAGCCCATATCCAAAATCCCAACGGCAATGAATTCTTCATCAGTGTGGCACCCCCATTCTGATTTTTTTTAAATTTATTTATTTTATACACACTGGTGCTTTTGCCTTCATAGATGTCTGCTTGAGGGTGTTGGATCCTGTGGAACTGGCATGTGATCCAGTGAGCTGCCATGTGGGTGCTGGGAATTGAACCCTGGTCCTCTGGAAGAGCAGTCAGTGCTCTTAACCACTGAGCCATCTCTCCAGCCCCCCCCATTCTAATTTTTTTTGCACTTTGTCTTCTCACCTACTGATGTTGTCTTTGATTCGTGTGTCTGGATGTTTTGCCTGGATGGATGGATGTGTACCACATACAAGCCTGATGCTCGTGGAAGTCCGAAGAGGTTCTCAGACCATCTCCTGGAACTGGAGTTGCCGATGACCGTGAGCCATCATATGGGTGTCAGGAACCGAATCTTGTCTTCTACAAAAGCAACAACTGCTCCTAAACTGCTGAACCATTTCTCTAGCCTTGATATATTTTCTTCTTTTCCTGCTGTTTAACCAGAAGGAATGGGTCTACTATTTTAAGATGCATTTTATTTATCTATATGGGGGAGGGGGCGTTGGAGACAGGATTTCTCTGTGTAACTTTGGAACCTATCCTGACACTCGCTCTGTAGACCGGGCTGTCCTCAAACTCACAAGATCTGCCTACCTCTGCCTCTTGAATGCTGGAATTAAAGGTCTCCGCCACCACCGCCTGGCCCTTTAGATGCATTTTTAAGTGTGTGCATGTGCACGTGTTTGTGTGAGTGCAAGGACTTCTGAAGGCCAGAGGTATCGGATCGTCCTAGGCTGGAGTTGTAAGGAGTTGTGAGCCACCCAATGTATGTGCTAAGAACTGAACTTGGCTCCTCTGCAAGAGCAATGCCTGCTCTTCACCACTGAGCCATGTCCCCAGCTGTAGTCTTGCTTTTTAATCCTTAGGACCTGGGGACAGTTCCTTGATTTAGGTAGAATTCAAATACTGGATTAAATGAACTAATGAACGAATGATTAAAATTGATTTGAATCAAGTTGCAAAGAAAGGTATCATAAGGACAGACCACAAAAGCAGAAAGAAAGTGATTCACCTAAGAAAACATTCTGCACGGCAAAGATAACAATCAGCAGAATGAAAAGGTAGCCTGTGGAAGGAGAAAATAGTTTGAAGCCCTACATCAAAAGGTTAATTTCACAAATATATATATATAGGGAGGTCATTAAACACAATAGCAAAAATAAATAAAAGTGAGTAAGAGATTTAAGTAGACATGATCACAAAGAAGACATACAAGTGCCCCAATGGATTAAAAGAAATTCAACATTACTAACAGGGAAATGCAAATTAAAGCAACAAAAGGATGCCTGCTCACACCTACTGGAATGGCTACGTCAAGAGCACAAGGGGTAGCAAGTTTTGAGAAGGATGTGAAGAAAAGGGAACTTACCTTCACTGGTGTAAGTTAATACTACTTTAGTAAACAGTATAAACTAAAAACATTGAAAGTAGAGGAAGCATGTTGAATAATCCAGGAATACCACTGCTTGACTTGGTATAAAGCCAAAGGCAATGAGAGCTGTATGTCAAGGAGCTATTGACACTGCCATGTTCATTGTGGCATTATCCACAATAGCCAAGATGTGTAAACAACCTAAGCTTTTGTTCACTGATGAATGGATCAAGAAGATGTGCATATAAAACAGAATATTACTTAACCATAAGAGGAAGGGGAATTTCCACTTGCAACAATACAAACAAATTTGGGGAATAATATACAAAGCGAAACAAGTCAGACACCGAAATAGAAATGCTTCATCATCTAACTTCTATTTTGGATCGAAAAACCGTGAGCCCAGGCTGCAGGTTAGTGGTAGAGCATTTGCCTAGCATACAAAAGTTTCAATTACCTGTACTCTCAAAGTAAATTAAAACCTCACTTTTTTGTATATATAACATGCATAAATATATGTATATAACAACAATTAATAAAAGAAAGAAGCCATGAGTTTAAAAGAGAGCAAGTAGATATACGGGAGAGTTTGGATGTCGAAAAGGAAGGGGGAAATGATATAATATATTATATTCTCACAATTAAAAATTTGAATTCACAGATGCAGAGAATAGAAAAAGTATTTGGCAGGACTAAGGTGGAAATGGAGAGATGTTGGTTGAAAGATAGGAACTTGTAGCTGGCAGTGGTGGCGCAAGCCTTTAATCCCAGTTCTTGTGAGGCAGAAGCAGGTGATTTCTATGAGTTCTAAAACCAGCCTGATCTACAAAGTGAGGACTGCCAGCCAGGACTGTTGCACAGAGAAACCCTAGCTTGACAAACCAAAAGCCACAAACAAACAAAAGATTAACTTGCAGTTATAAGCTAAATAAGTATTGGGATCTCAGCATGGTGGTTATAGCTAACAATGCTGTAGTGGCCAAAATGGCGGTGCACATCTGTATCCGTAACTCTCAAGAAAGGGAAACAGGGAGATCAGTGATACAAGGCCATCCTTTGATACCCAATGAGTTCATGGTCAGCCTGTACTACAGGAAACCATCTTAAAAGAGAGAAAAGAGAAAATAACATAGGTTGTATTATATATAGATCACCCTTTATTTGTGATAGGACTAGACCCAAAACACCTGCCATAAATTGTAAAACTCCTAAACTGAAAGTGCATTTAACCCCTCTTATTTACCGAACAGTGTTGCTCAACCACAGAATCCTATAGAGTATCTGTTGCTTCCCTCTGTGGTCCTATGGCCACTGTTGCTGCTTGCCACTGCCACCTAACATCATGTGATAGGATCACACTGTGTTTTGCAAACTCAGAACAAAATGTAAAATTTGATTTATACTAAAAATGTATTACTTCCACAGCATCATAAAATTTAAAACATACATAAACTTCAATACCATTGGAGATGAGAGACAGCCCCTGCTTAGACGTTGCTTAAACAATAGATCTTTTCTGTGCGGGGGGATGAGACCTAAGTCCTTAAAGATGCTGGGCAAGTGTGCCCCCACTTTTTAAATTTTGAGGCAGGCTCTCTATAAATTTCCCAGGTCGACCTTGAACTCGAAATCATCCTGCCTCCACCTCCTGAGAAGCTAAGGTTACAGGCTTGTACCATCCCACCGAAGACAATGGACCTTAACTATTGCTTCGACAGTCAAGGTCAGTATGAGGTGAAGTCATTTTAACTTGACACCTGAAACAGTGCATCCCTTCCAGACTTATCTAAGATGCCACCTCATGATTGACCACACTAAATAACGTTGCAAAACCTCCTCCGTTTTCCCATCTCCTCATTCTGCTTCTGTTTTCTCCTTAATACCTACCGGTAAAGTCCTGGCCTACTCTATATTGACTTGTTAATTCATTGTCACTTCTAGACCGTGAATCCCAGAAACAGAATGTGATGTGGGAGTGTTCTCCTGTATTTTGTATTACTCTTATTGGTCGAATAAAGAAGCTGCCTGGCTTATAAGATAGGTCAGCCCTTAGATGGGCGGAGTAGACAGAATGGAAGTTTTGAGGAGAAGAAAGGAAGTGGTCAGACGCGATGAGCTTCCGCCGCAGATGGATGCAGGTTAGAATGGTCTGGTAAGTCACCACTCATGGTGACACACAGACTTTTATAATGGGTTAGTTTAGATGTGAGAGCTAGCCAAGAAAAGGCTAGAGATAATGGGCCAGACAGAGTTTAAATGAATACCGTTCTCATGTGGTTATTTCGGGCATAAGCAAGCAACCAGCGGCTGAGCGGGCCGGCGGCTGGGAGCTGGGTGCTGGGAACATAACCCACACTTCTCCTCCTATTTACAACAGGAATGTAGTCTGATTTCTTGTATGTTTGTTTTGTTTTGTTTACTGCTGTATCACCAATAACTACTATAGTGCCTGCTATTCAAAAAACTACCTCTTGAGCTGATTAATTCATCTGATCCCATTGTCTATGGGCCAAATAAAAAGATGCTGGAGTTCTTTTATCACATGTACACACTACTCAGGTATCTTAATCACGCAAGCCTTGATTAATTTCCTTCTGGAGGAATCCTTTGTGCGGCCCATATGGACCTGTATAGCACAGGACACATAGAATCCCTAAGAACATGGATTCTCATCTTGACCCCCAAGTGCTGACTGTTCGACCTGGAGTGGACTACCTGACCTCCTGAGTTTCAGTTTTCCACTGGTAAACCTGGGAGAAACCATAGCATATACTATGGTTAGTTCACTGGGCAACACTACTGTAGACATCAAGCAAGAATTCATGAAAATGTACAAGAGAGGCCTTTGAAGTCTGAAGTGTGCATGGCCAAGTGTAAGATCTGGTCATCAAAGTCTTGGTTAACTATGGCCACAAGCAGATGTAAATCACATTGGTAAGCACTGAATACATGGAGCGTCACCCAACCTGACATCCATGTGTCCCAGATACCTTACGGACTCTAAAATGGCTCTTGGTTAGTATAAGCAATATAAGAGGGGAAAAAGTTGGGCTATCCCCCACAAAAGACAGGCAAAGGATCCTTTTAATGTATATAGAATCACATGCACAAACCGTCTAGGGTCTGTGATGTATTTTGGCTACAAAATATGAACACAGACTAAATAATTTATAAATGATTAAATGTTCCATAATGTTCATGATCAATTTTAATGAGGTTACACACAATTTTTATTTGACTGGGGCGCGTTGTGATATGTGTGTATGATATCCGACAGAATCTGAAGCAATAAGCCTTACCGGCTTCTAGAAAGGCTAACAACTGCTTGTGGATCCCCTGAGTGATGCTGGAAGAAAGGAAGAGACGAGCAAATAAGGATCCTGGGGCAACTTGAAGGGTGGAGATACTCCCTGCCAGGGTTCAAGAGTCCAGGTGGCAGGTTTTTCCCTTTCCCTGACAGGATCTTCTGCACGTTGTTTCTGAAGACCTAGTGCGCAGGGTTTCTGAAAGACACAGGGTACAGCATGTAGATATTATCCCAGCAGAAATAGTCGTGTAAGATGTCCTGTATAGACCCAGTGGGGGAGTGGGAGAGGAGCCCCAACCTCAAGGAAAGGAAGGCAGTAGAAGTGAGGGGCCTCATCTGGCTTCCACAGTAACGCCAAGTGGGAAAGCTAAGTACAAAAATACCCAAAAAGATAACTGAGCAGTGTACATGTTAAATCCTGGTTTACCCCTTCCCCAGACACCATCTCTCAGTCTCCTTAAGGTTCCTAGCACAGAAGTATTATTCTCCCAGCCTGGAGCAAATGAGGAAACTGAATCCGGACTGGAGGAGGGGGCTGCCAGGAACTCATTTCCAAACTTCTTAGAGAAATATTTATCGACTTGCTCCTCTGTCCCAGTCATGCCATAGCCTGGGATGATCCATCTGTGGCTCTGTGTCATTCACAATGCACCAGTAGGAGGGTTTCCTGAGTGCCACCACAGGACCACAAAGTTGGAGAGGAACTGGTGCCCTGTTTTTTAAAAAGGAAAATAAGTTAGGCTCAGGTCGTGGTTTCTTGAACTTCTGATCCTCATTGTAAGTGGCAGTCCTGTGCATTGTGGGATGTCCACATGGCCTGCCTACTTTAGGGTATAGGCGGCTTAAAACTCAAATAACAATTTTTTTTAAAAAAAAAAAAAGATAGTTTGGGGCTGGAGAGATGACTCAGTGGTTAAGAGCACTGACTGTTCTTTCAGAGGACCCAGGTTCAATTCCCAGAACCTACATGGCAGCTCACAACTGTCTGTAACTCCAGTTCCAGGGGATCTGACACCTTTACATCATTGCACATAAAATAAAAGCAAATACATTTTTGAAAACCCACAAATAATAGAGTCTCATCTCTAGAGTTTTTCTTTTAGCTGATCCAGAATGTGACCCTAGAATTTACTTTTCCACTAACTTCCCTATGAAAGCAGGGACTGTTAAGGGCTCCAGACTGTGAGAGTCCCTGAGAACCATTGGATTGCAATATCTGCATAAACAGAGTTGTGGGTGGCTGGACAGATGGCAGAGGTTAAGAAAATGACTGTGTTTCCAGAGGTCCTGAGTTCAATTCCCAGCAAACACTAAGTGGCTCACAACCATCTACAATGAGATCTGGTGTCTTCTTCCATCATGCAGGCAGAATACTGTAAACATAAAAAATACATAAATCTTTATTTTAAAAGAAGAAGAAGAGAAGAAGAAGAAGAAAAAGAAGAAGAAGAAGAAGAAAGAGAGAGAGAGAGAAAGAGAGAAAAGAAAAAAAAGAGCAGTGAATACAGGACTAAGAGATTGGGAACTGGACAGAGAAGTTGCAGGAACCTCTCCTACCTTGGCATTTTATTTCCTGGGTGGGAAGGCCTTTATGTGAAGTTTTTCATCATGGGAGTGATGTAATCTGATTTCCAGTCTTAGTAGCTCCTTCTTTGGTAGGACTGAGAGAGTCAAGTTTCTTGTTTGTTTTGATGGGGTTGAAAAGTAGGCTGGTCTCTCAACTGGCTGGGTGACTAAAACAAGACCTTGAATTTAACTGATTCCTTTGACTCTACTGGGATTACAGACATTCACCACCATATCCTGTTTGCTTGGTGCCAGGGTCGTAATTTCCCCGCATGCTAGGCAAACACTACTAACTTTACTCTTTACACCCGGACAAGGGCAGGAAGAGCAGGCAAACTTCAAGTCCTAATTTCATGATAAGGAAACTATGACAGGCTTGTCACCGGCCAATTAGTCAACGACTGCTAATGAGTCATAGTAACAACAGATTAGAGCCTTTTTTCCCAGCTGCAGTTGAAACAGTGAAGTCTCTCCTTCCAACTCCAGTTTTCCCATAAACTGACAAGTTGGGTTAAGTCATATTTAGCCGTGTCCTTTGTGTGTTTGACGACTTAGAACTGGCTGCTATTTCCAGTGATAGGACAGCCTTTTGTGGGTGTTTTCCGAGGGACAAATAGTGACTAGAAGTTGCCCTTCTCCGAGTTTGGCTGTACCACTAAGAGCCTCATCAAAGTTCTACTGACCCCTGGTGGAAGGGACAGCAGTTCTAGCTGTCTAGGAAGCTAACTTCCCCAAAGGCTTGGATTTAAAAAAAAAAAAAAAAAAGGTGTATGGGTGTATGTACCACACAGTCTCCTGCAAATGGTCTTAGAAGGAAAAACAAGACAGAGAAAGGCATAATCACAGTAAAACTGACTGTGCTCGAGTTTACGAGAGAAAGTAGCTACATTTGCGTGAAGCCCTATTAAAATTTGTAGATCCATTTATAGATGGAGTAATTGAGAGGAAATGAGACATTGAAATATCAACTGTAGAAGATGATGAAATCGGGACCTCGCCCACAGTTCAGTCCATGCTCCACATTAGATTTGAGCAGCTTTCATTGTGCTTCTATATTAAATATGGTACAAAAATTAGTGGTGCTCATACTGGTAGGTATGAGACCCTGGGGAAAAGGTTCTTCCCCAGCCACCGAAGTAAGACTAAACCACATCCAAAGCTACATCTAGGAGCTAAGTACAATTCATGAATGTTGAAATCATTTGTGATTGGTGACCCCTGCGTCGTATCCACAGACCTAGTTAGTCAAATGACCTTCGGTGCTCCCAAGTTGTTCCCTTGAATGAATGGCCTGCACGTCTCTAAACCCTGGATTTCTTCAGAGCAAATCTTCAGGCCATTTTCACAATGCCTGGCATCTTTCTGAACAGGTAAGAAATACACTCTAATATGCATGGGCAGAGACTGTTCTTCAGGCCTAGGCCGGCCATCATTCTGAAAACTTGACGTCTAATCAAATAGAACCATTCTTCAAATTAAAAATCCACATGTCTTGAGAGCTACCCCAGTGTGTCAAGCTTCTGTGCAGGTTTGTCTTGTCAAGTAACTTATTTTTTTTTTCATGTCCTTGACACAGATCACATGGTAGACAGGTGGGCAGCTCAGAAGCTAAGGAAAACTACATAAATAAAGATAACTAATAATTAAATATATTTTGATATATTTGTATGTAAATTTCAGCACGGGCCTCATGTCAATGAAAATCTGATTATTTAGCTCTCACGAAAGCAGACTGAAAGAACACATTCCGGCTTTAAATAAGCCTCGAGCAGGGAATTGCTCACAGAGGCCTGATTCCTATTTGTGCCCTCCTGCTGAGCATTTGAGTCTGCAGTAGCCTATCAGAGCTGCAGGCCCAACTATTTCCCATGATGAGGGGAAATGCAGCTTGCGGTCCTGTTGCAGAGTGCATAAGCCTTTCGTGTTCTTTTGGGCCTGTAGAGATTGTTAGGCCTGACTTATGGAAAACCCTTGTCCAAGGCCTGTTCCAAACACAAGGCAGGTAGGACCCAGTACTCTCTAAAGCCCCCTCCAGTGCCCCGCCCCCGCCAGAATTCTTACCACCTCCCCCAACAACTCCTCCAGGGGAGCTCTGGTCTGACCTGCCTGCCGCCATTTTTGGCCTGTCTGATCTTGGAATTCAGTGCAGAAAGAACTGTCACTTGCTTTAAAGTATGTGTTGTTTGAGGCTGGAGAGTTGGCTCAGCGGTTAAGAGCACTGACTGTTCTCACTGAGGACCTGGGTTCAATTCCCAGCACCCACATGACAGCTAACAACTGTCTGCAACTCCAGTTTCTGGGGATCTGATACCTTCACACCAATCCACATAAAATAAAGTTAATTAAATTATTTATATATATATATATATATATATATATGTGTGTGTGTGTGTGTGTGTGTGTGTGTTGTTTTGACAAAGAGAAAGAATGCTAACCCTTAGGGGATTCTGGGAAGGCACCAACAAGTCTGCTGCTGGGAGTGAGGTACAAAATATGAGAGCAGAGGGCAGCTAAAGAGGCCACTGTGAATAAATGACCATTTGGCCACAGCCTACCGCTGATAATCATGGCTGTCGCTCCTAGATGTAAAGATGCAACCTTAAAGGTTTTGGCGATAGGGTGGCATCTGGTTGCTAACCGAGCGTAGTAACTCAAGCATACAGTTACTAATTTTTTTTTTTTTTTTTACTTAAACGATATGTTGACGCACTAGATTTTGAGTATATTCTTTTCCCTTGCCGGACTCCTCCCAGATCCTCTGCCACCTTCCTACCCACCCAACTTCATTCATTCTTCTTCTCTCAAAACAAACACCACAAGAAGCATAGGAGAAAAGCAAAATAAACTAAAAAAGAAACCATTAAGACAAAAAATTACCGAAACAAGACAAAGGATCAAAAAGCACACACACACACAAAAAACAAGCAAAACCAACTAGCAATCAAAAAACACGGAATCTGTTGTAATGGTTCATTATTCAGGGGCATGGGACCTATCCTGGAGTATGATTGATATACCTAGTGATAGTCCACTGGAGAAACCTGATACCTCTTTTTCCAGCAAGTATCAATTGCAAATAGCTTTTTGGTAAGGGGTGGGATTTTATTTCCACTTCCCCCCTCTCAGTGCTAGGAGTTTTAGAAAGCAATTAATTAATTAACTAATTAGTTAGTTATTTCTCAGACTGATCAATTTCCCCTCCCTCCCACCTTCCCTCCCAGTCCCCTCCCCCAACTTCTCCACTCCATCCATTCCTTTTCCTTTCCCTTCAGAAAAATGCAGGGCCCCCCATGTATATCAGCCAGCCATGACATTTCAAGTCTTTTTTGTTTGTTTTGTTTTGAAGCAGGGTTTCTTTATAGTAATTTTGGCTGTCCTAGAACTAGCTCTGTAGACCAGGCTGGCTTTGAACTCAGAACTATGGGCAGGGAGTGAGCTGGAAGGAGGGTAGGCTGGACCCAAGGGTAAGTCTGGAGAGACTAGAATGGAGGAAAAGATGAAGCCTACTTTTTACTTAATGAGCTGCAGACCATTGGAGGCAGAATGGGATAGAACACAAGTGTTTAGGAGTCTTACCTTTCGAGTTCAAAGGCATAATAGTGGCTGTGACTTTAGGCAAGCCATTTATTCTAAGCCTCAGTTTCCCCAACTGCTCCCCAAAGAATGTTGATTACTGCTTCAGATGTTTGTGCAAAGAAAGCACTTAGCCTAGTGCCAGACCCCAGTAGGAGGTACTTGGGGAATGTCAAATAGTCTACTGGCTGTCTCCTCTCCCATCCCTCCCCATTTAGATTTGATTCCACATTCTCCGCTTTTAGCAGTGTGTCTCCTGGAATTTGAATTAACGTCCTTCATAATTAAGATTGACATTTTAGCAAATCATGTTAAAGTGTGGCGGCGGCTGGAAAAAAAAAAACCAACATGTTCATTCATCCACTTACCCATTCACTAACAAATATTTATTGAATGCCAGCTCTGTCTCTGGGTGCGCAACATGGTGAGCTAAACAGACCTACCCTCTGGAGACAGCGGAGTCTTCTCAGGGAGACGATAGCCAACAGGTAAATAAACAAATTAAGTAAGTGCTAAATGCTCGCTCTGTGCAGGAAATGGAAAGCGCACACCAGTGAGGCTCGGCTTAAACACGGTGAGCGGGTGGACTCTCCTGGGAGGCTCTTAAACAGAGGTATGGAGGATAAAAAAGAGCCAGCTTTGCTAGGGGAAGAACCTTCTAGAAAAACAACAACAACACTCTAGGCCAGGTTAACCAGGCTGTCTGTTCAAGAGCAGAAAAGACAACCAAGAGGTAGCTCCCTTATAAAGTAGGCACCTAGGTCCTGCATGTCAGACAGTAGCTAGTCTGAGGAAGCTTTTGGAGACCATATCTGCTATCCATAGGAAGAAGAAGCTACTGAGATGGAAACAGGGAAGTGGAATGTTGGGAGACTCAAGTACATGGCATTTTTGTTTGTTTATTTGTTTGCGCTGGGGTCTCACTATGTAGCATTGGTGGGACTAGAACTCAGTATGTAGACCAAGCTGGCTCCAAACACACAGAGATTCGCCCCCCTGCCTCTGTCTGCTGAGAGCTGGGATTAAAGGTGTGCACCATCATACCCAGTCAAGGGCACAATCTTTTCCAATATTTCAAGTGCTCCTCATCCAGGTTAGAGTCCACATCCCCTGGACTCCATTCTGCTGTGTACAGGTGCCATGCTGGTTCTAGCGCCAAACCCTTGCTTCTCTTTATTCTTGAATATGTCCGTCTCCCTAATAGGACAATAGTGCCAAAGGAGGTGGGTCACATCATGAATCTTTTGAAATTCTAGTAGTTGCCCATAGTCTATGCCTTATAGTTGGTTGAATGAATGAATCATAATGAAATGTACTGTGTTTGCTGTTGCCAGGCAATATGCTAAGTGCTCTAAATCTATTAATCCAGTTAATCCTCTTCACAAGCCTAAAGGTATGGACCACTATGGGTCACATTTTATGGAAGACATTAAGACTGAGAAGTAAATATCTCGTCAAGACCTTACAGCTGAGAAGTAATCAAGCTAAGATAGGCACATAGGCAGTCTGGCTCCAAGGGCCTTGGTCTTGACTTTATCAGAGAAGTGCTTCTCAGTCCATATGAGCCGGCTCTGGGAGAACAGGTTAAAGTTCATATTGCAGGGCCACTCTTGGGTTTTGACAATGCTGTATTACTCATCTATATATTTGCATAACCAAAGGAGGAAGTTTGAAGTCAGGAACATTGCTTACCCCACAGTTCTCTGGGTCAGGAACTCCAGTGGTGCAGGACAATTCTGTATCCTGTCAATCATGTTTTAAATAAATGCTAATTGGCCAGGTAGGAAGTGTGGGCGGGTCAACCAGACAGGAAGTAGAGGCAGGGCTGGAGAAAGTCTGGGAAGCAGGAAGCTTCCCTGGCATTCCTGCGCAGATCTCCAAGGAAGCAGCATGTGTCCCTGTCCCAGCTGAGAAAAGGTACCGGCCATG
>JAQHUG010000348.1:624709-659819 GCA_028555095.1 Dicrostonyx torquatus | reverse complement strand
TGAATACCGTTCTCATGTTCTCATTTCGGGCATAAGCAAGCAACCAGCAGCTGAGCAGGCCGGCAGCTGGGGGCTTGGGAGCCAGGCGCTGGGAACCTACAACCCGCACCTCTCCCTTAATTACAACACCCGGGGTTCCCCTCTGACCCAGTGGAGCTAATCACAGGTTTCTTTCTCTCTCCCTTGGAGGAGGAAGAGTGAGGTCGCCTGAGGAGAGGCATAAGTCAGGCGATAAGTTCAGAAACGGACATCACTCTGGTGTTTGTCATGGTCTTCATGCTGAATTCTCACCTCAACTTGATAACATTTGGAGGTAGGGTCTTTGTGACATGACTCTGTCATGGAGACAAAGACTTACGAATTGGGTTAGGAAGGAAACAGAGAGCCTTCCTTGTGTGAAGACACTCCCAGAAAGCACTGCTTCTAGGACATAAGCCCTCACCAGACACTTAGTCTGCAGGTATTTTGATTTTGGCCTTTCCAGCTTCTGGGACGATGAGAAATAAACTTTGTGTGATTTATTGAATTTATGGGGTTTTGTTTTAGCAACACATCTGACAGCATTTCAAACACAATGCTGTTTAAAGCAGAGAAACAAACAGCGACAAATCACAGGAAGATTTAAAAGTACCTGTAGGTTCCGGGGCTTCCGTTGCAGCTGACACTCTGTTTACGAAGTTTCAGGAAACCCCATTTAGCATTCCAGCTTCACTCCACCTCCAGCCTCCAGTCGGTCCTTAGATGGGCTTCCTGGTCCAAGAAGAAGCTCCCCATTTGACAAGCATGTGCATCAGCCAATAGCATCACTGAAGAAGCATGTCCCCGCCCACCGCCTTGCTAGTCTCCTAAGAGCACATAGGGCTCCTATGTGGCACAGGAAGGGAGAGCCTAGGAATAAGCTTTGTGACCCAAAGAGGAGACCGAGCAGGAGGTAGAGAAGGATGCTAATGACATTTAGCCCGAATATCAAGTCATGCTAATCTCCAGGAGGGGCAGTTCCTGTTGGATAAAGTCAGCCCAGAGAGCTTAGTCATCAAGTTCTGGCAAACATTAACAACCTCTTCCTCCAGCTGGAGAGAAACCCAATGATAGAGGGAAACAACTCCCAGTAAGAAAACGATGCGAAAGGAAACGGGACTGTAGGTTTTTCCCTCTGACCCGATCAAAACTATGCCTAGTTTCCATTCTATCCAGCTGAGAGTGTGCTCTCACAGCCCTAGATCCTGTATCCTCCTGGTCAGCCACAAAAATCTTCAGCCCTGCTTTTCCATTAGCTTTCATCTGGAGTCTATCAGCTGGGACCTGCTCTTCCCGCTACTCCATCCCGGAGGGCGATAAGCAAAATTTCCAGCAGCCCTGCTTTGGGAGATGGTGCCAACCCAAACAAGTCTGCCTGCGACGTGCTAACTTCCTCGCCCTGACCTCCCTATGGGCTGAAACCGTAGGGGTTTTGACCATCGTGGCCAACAGGCGTGAGCAGAGCAAACAGACAAGAGAGAGAGGTCTCACTTCCTTACTGGGACCACAGAATCGAGAGAAGGGTCCCAGGCTTATTCTTTCCCAACAGGTTGACACCTTCATAAACAGTACAGTTGGTGTAACAGGAGAGCAAAAGAGATGATGGACATGACTCCTGGAAGGTAGTCAGGTGTCCTCAGTTTTGAAAGCTTTTCTATTACATTTATTTTATTTATGTCTGTGCATATGCACACGCTCACAAACGTGTTACCGCACACATGTGAAGATCAGAGGACAATTTGAGGAAGTCAATGCTTACCTTCTACCATGCCCTTAGGCTTGACAGCTAACGCCATTACCCACTAACTGTCCTCAGTCTTCTGTCTGACACAACCTCCACAGAATCAGTCAGTTTGTATGTCTTCTGTATTTTGTATTTTCCTGTGCCAGGAACACAGCAGGCAAGGGCTCCAGCAGAGGTAGTGGCCCATTGTATCCCAGGAAAGTCAGTGCTAAACAAGTATTTCATTGTTCCCCTATATTTTCTGGCTTCTTTTGCATTTTGGTTGGGCTGTGTAATTAGTTCCAGCCAATAGACTGTAAGTGGAAATAATGTGTTACTTCTAGGCCAGAACAGATATGCACTGAACTTTTCTCTCTTTTATTTTTTTAATTGCATGCAACAACTCTGAATCCGTGTCTTGATTCATAAGACAGAGGTTACTGGGTATCAGAGTCATGAGGAGCCTTTCCAATTCTGAGTTTCTAAAACTTTTAAGAAAGATTTGCTAGGCTAAGGCACTTAGATTTTGGGGTCTACCTATTATTGCCCTGGAGCATAGATACCCTAAAGAGGAATCCTTTATTCATGCATTAATCTCACATTTACAGAGCACACCAAAGTGTTAGTCACAAGGATAAGAATATTTTTTAAAATAATTTATTCTTCTTTTTTATGTGCATTGGTGCTTTGCCAACATAGATGTCTGTGTGAGAGTTCTTGATTCCTTGGAACCTGAGTCATAGACAGTAGTGAGCTACATGTCAGTGCTGGGAATTGAATAAGGGTCCTCTGGAAGAGCAGCCAATGTTTTTAACCTCTGAGTCATCTCTCTAGACCCCAGGACAAGAATATTTTGAAACTAACAAAAAGATAGAAAGCGATTAGTGATTAAGACATTATTGACCCTTTCTTTACCTGGGCATTCTCAATGGTCTAGGAATTTAGTAGGTTTTTTTCTGTACTCAGTAACGTCAACAGTCATAGAGGACTCAAAAGTGAAAGTAGTTCCTCGTGTTTACACAACTTACATTTGCAAAGGCTCTTCCAGCATAGGAACTCATTAACCTCTCCTCCATAGTCCTGTAAAGATGAGGATCACAGATACGGGTTTGGTGTGGTCACTCCCACTCCACCAGAGCTGGGTGAGATCACTGACAGATGACACAGACCCAAGTCTTCCGTTTTGTGGTTAATGTTTGAGCCTACAGCTGCCTGACAGTCTGGTGTTTAACTTTCCCTGATAGGAGGTACAAAGGAGAGAGAGAGACAGAGAAAGAGAGAGAGAGAGAGAGAGAGAGAGAGAGAGAGAGAGAGAGAGAGAGAGAGAGAGAGAGAGAGAGAGAGAGAGAGAGAGAGAGAGAGAGAGAGAGAGGGAGAGAGCGCCTTCAGAAGCTATAATATATATTCAAAGTAGCTGCCAGGCAAATTTTTTAAAAAGTTAAATTTAAATAAAATAAAAATAAAAACTTAAATAAAAAATAAAAGCTTAAATGGGCAGGGGGCTGTCATAACATAACAAAACAAAGAATTTCCAAAGATGCCCTTGAGTTCATTTTCTCTTGGCCATCTACTGCTGGGCATGCAGTCTACATTAAGAGCAGTTTGTTTCCCACAGTGAGCGACCCTTAGAGAAAACTAGCTTTTCATTTGCAAGTGGTTATCAAATGGAGATACTTTCTTGGTTAGGAATTAGGACATGAGATCACTTCTTTCAGCTCTTGGACACCATCCGGTGCAGACCTGTCCAGGTCCTGTGCATGCTGTCTTAGTCTCTGTGAGCCAATCCTGTTGATATGCAAAACCTTACTTTCTTGGTCTCTTCCAGCCCCTCTGACTCTTACACTTTTTTGTTTTTTTGCCTCCTCTTCTGCAGGGGGGAAGGATTTGATGGAGACAGCTCATTTAGGGCTGACTGTTCCAAGGTTTCTCCCTCTCTGAATGTTATCTGTCTGTGACTGTATTTTTTTCCCATCTGTTGCAGGAGGAAGTTCCTCTGATGATAGTTGAGCAAGACACTGATCTATGAGTATATTAGAATGTCATTAGAAGTCATTTGATTGCTATATTGCTTAGAATGTAGTATTTGGTTTTACCCCAGGTCCCTAGACTATCTAATCTCAGGTTCTTGGTCACCCAAGCAGTTTTGGGTACCGGTTCCATCTCAGGGAGTGAGATATTGGTTGGTTACTCCCACAAGCGTGTGCCACTATTGCACCACCATATTTTGCAGGCTGTTCACTTGTAGATAGATGAGTTTGTTGTTGGGGTGGTGTTTACCGTTCTCCTTTGGTAACATGAAGAATAACTTCCTGTACCACAGATGCTAGCATGTGGGGGTAAAGGCTCCATGTAGGCACCAGCTCAACTTGACTTTTACACATTCAGTTAATTGTGTAGGTGTTATCTTCAGCACTGGGCCTTGCTATCAGTTTCTTGGAAAGACAAGGTTTGGAGGTTGCCATGCAACCCTTTCTACCAACAACTCGATTAGATGTTACCTATTCCTGGTACTGCAAGTTTCATTTGACAATGGGATATCTCCTCCATTATTTGGCAATTTCATTCAGATTGCCTTCATATATGTATTTTTTTTAAAGGACACTGTTGCAGTGGTTTTCAATCTTCCTAAAACTGCAGCCCTTTAATACAGTTCCTCAAGTTGTGGTGACCTCCAACCACAAAATTATTTTGCTACTACTTTATAATTGTAATTTTGCTACTGTTATTAATCATAATGTAAATTAATATGCTGCATGATCTTAGGTGATCCCTGAGAAAGAGCTGTTCGACTCCTAAAGGGCCATGACCCACAGATTGAGAACTGCTATTTTACTGTAGGCAGTTTCCATACTATCACTCAAATGGACCTGAATTTTAGCTCTCTTTTTTCATATTCCCTTCTCCACAGCAACTCCCATTTCCCTCACTATTTGATCCTCCTCTTCCAGTCCCCACAACACCCATCCATAGCTATCCATTTTATTTTTTTTTCTGAAAAATATATGTGTCATCCCTTGGTATAACTAGCCTCTGTGGGTCTATGAACTATAGCTTGATTGCCACTGGCTTAGCAGTTAATATTCACATATAAGCAAATACATACTGGTGTAGGAGGGCTCTTTTGTATTTTGCGTTGCTTTCAACGGTTAATAAAGAAACTGCCTTGGCCTTTTGATAGGCCAGGACTTAGATAGATGGGGAAAAGAGAACAGTATGCTGGGAAGAAGACTGAGTCAGGGAGAGCCGCCATGAAGCCGCCAAGGTCAGACATGCTGAATCTTCCCGGTAAGCCTACTACCTCGTGGTGACTTACAGACTATTAAAAATGGGTAGAAATAAGATGTGAGAATTAGCCAATAGAGGCTACAACTAATGGCCAGGCAGTGTATTAAATGAATAAAGTTTGTGTGTAATCATTTCGGGTATAAGCTAGCCAGGACCAAAGGCAGGCCCATGGCCAGGAGCTGGGTGGGACAGAACAAAAGGGCCTGCGCTCCTCTCAGATGCTGGGAACACAGCCCGCACCTCTTACAACAACATACCACATTTATCTTTCTGTATCTGGATTCCCTCACTCAGGATGATTTTTTTCTAGTTCCATCCATTTTCTTGTAGATTCTATTTTAAAAAAACTGTTGAGTAATATTTCATTGTGTAAATATACTACATTTTCTTTATCCATTCATCTATTGATGAACATCTAGGCTGTTTCTGGTTATGATGAATAGAGCAGTAGCAAACATGACTGAGCAAGTGTCTCTGCGGGAGGATGAAGCACCCTTTGGGTAGATACCCAAGGGTGGTAGCGCTGGATCTTGAGGTAGGTTGATTCCCATCTTCTAGAGGAGCTGCCACACTGATTTGCATAGTGGCTGCATGAGCTTTCACTCACAGCCACAAGGGGTGAGTGTTCATTGTATTCCACGTTCTTGCTAACATGGGTTGCCACTTATGTTACTGGCATGAGCCATTCTTACCAGTTTAAGATGGAATCTTAAAGTAGTTTTGATGTGCATTTCCATGATGGCTAAGGATGTCAAATACTTCTTTAAATGTTTGTCAGTCATTTAAATTTCTCTCTCTCTCTCTTTCTTTTTTGAAGAATTTTCTGTTTAAATCTATAACCCATTTTTAAAATTGGGTTATTTTGGTTTCTTTTTGATATCTAGTTTTTTGAGTTCTTTGTATATTTTGGATATTAGCTCTCTAAGGGATATTGTAGTTGAAAAAAATCTTATTCTATTCTATTCATTGTTTGTGTTTTCATAGATTTCTTTAAGGGATTTATTTATTTTCTTCTTTTTTTAAATTTATTTTTATTTATTTATTTTTTGTTAAAAGCAAAATTTACATTTACTCCCCTTGTTCCCGGCCCTCCCTATTTATTTTCTTCTTAAGGACTTCTAACATAGTCATAAAGGTTATTTTAAGGTCTTTGCCTTGTGCATCAACTATGTTGCAATTATCAGGGCCTGCTCTTCTGGCAAGATTGATTGGTTCCAGGCTGTTATTGTTTTTGTTGTTGTTTTTATTTGTTTGTTTTATTTTGCTGGTGTTTAGGCATCTTGGTTTGGAATGATTGTAATTCTAGTGTCTAATATCTGCTCTTGTGTATATTGGGTGAGTATTTTGTTCCTGTTTCTGTTGCACTCTCTAATTCTTCGGAGGGTTCTTAGCTGTGTATCAGTTCCTACAGAATTTTTCTTGACTTCTGCTAGGTGTGGGAACTGGGGGTTCTAGGTAAAATGTGCTTCTAGATATTGGAAGCTGACACTTAGGGATATAAAAGGGCTGAGGAGAGGTTGCTAAGGGGGTCCACAGGAGGGTGGAAAGCAGGGTGTGCTATCAGGATCTGCATAGTCCCCTGTAATGGGGGCAGAGAGTCAGGAGAGGCCACAAGACATAGTCTTCTACAGAGCTGGGGATGAGACTGGGAAGTTGGATGTGGAGAAGAGGAAGGAGTGGCGATCTGAAGCTCACCTATCTGCTTTATCAGCCTAGCATACCTGGCTGGTAGGTTTCCAGGGAATGCCTTCTGGCTCTGGGAACTAGGATAATGGGATGAGTACGGAGGAAGGTTGGAGGAGAAGGTCTGCATGGTCCACCAGAGATGGGGGCTGAGAGGAAAGGGAGAACACAGCAGGTGGTCTGTTGCAGGAAAGGCAGGAGAACTGGATGGGGAGGAGAGGAGGGAAAGGTGAAGTGCCACACTTACCTGCTTCCCTAGCTGGAGCGGCCTGCAGGTTTCCAGAGCACTTAAAGGCTATTACTAACTCTTGAAGTTGATAAACCTTAACATCTGACTAGGAAAGGTTTGAAATTCATTCTCAGCAGAGGGTCCTGAGGCTTTCCCCGGACTTTGAACCTCTTGCTTCCACCGCCAGAGCTAACAAATGTTAGATTCGGACTTGAATTACTCAACAGTGTGTAAGTCATGCACGGAAATGACATAACCTTTTAAGAATCGATTTCAGCATTAATTTTGCATCCAAGTCCTACTTTCATCTCTACAAAGAGTATCTACTTCTGTGTGTTTCCTTGCATTTTATCTAAAACGTCTCCCTTGCCTTTTGTCATCTGAGACCCTTCGATCCTTCAAGCCCCAGTTGTCTCTGAACATCCCCTGACTACTGCTGTCTACTTCTGACTATATACACAGTCATTTTCTCAATACCAACAGAGGGCTTGATTCATTCACTGCAGGGCCTGTGCTAGGACTGGAATACAGTGGTGAGTCGGACAGCTTAGAACAATGGCTCACTTCCAGTCGAACAGAACAGAATGTTTGCTTCCTGTTCCTCTAATGAATTCAAGTATTAGTTAATCCTAACAATCGGATACTGATATGAACACTTGGCTGTCTTGGTGCAGGTAAACTCTTCGATTGGGTGTGGTCATTCCTGTGATTTGTGAACTATAATCCAAGCCAATGGAGTAGGCCTCTTGATGACTATCTACTCCTGTACGTACGTGAGTAATAGCGTGTGTCATATAACCATAGGAGCTGGAAGAATAGAGAGAGAGAAGAACGAGGGAAGAAGAGATGTGCTTAGACCTGGACTGCCAGGAGCACAGATGGGAGATTTGTTCAAGTAATGAATAATGACAATGAATAAACCACAGATACGAGCTAGGGCCTGCCTACAGCCAAGCTCACCAAGGAGGTGTGATAGCGAATCTCTTCGGATTGAGTGACTCAGCTTACACTAACCTGTCGAAGTTGATCCATGCCGGGAAAACGGCATCATGAAATTTGTAAACTGACAAAGGACTCCCAAAGCTTGATTCTGATTTATTGAGACTCGTCTGGGCTGTGTGAAATGGATACACAGCGCTACAAGGGTAGAAAGCGCAGAGTCTCTCCATTTGAAGGTAACTGTGTACGGCAAAACTGGTTTCCCGGATTAGTCATGGTGCACACCAAGTCAATTTGCATAAATGATTTTGCAATAAGTAAAATTCGTCTGCCTGGGGGACTAGTTATGTAGAAACTCCAAGTCAGTTTAAATAAATTGTTTTTGGACAAATTTTTAGATTATTTGACTAGAACCTGGAGAGGTGGCTCGTCAGCTGAAAGTGTATACTTCTCTTGCAGAGGGTGTGAACTTGTTTCCCCGCACACACATAGGTGGCTCACAACCCCTTATAACCCCAGCTCTAAAGTACAGAGCCCTGCACAGATACACACACATGCATATTGTTAAAAATAAAACAAACCTTTTTTAAAAATTGAAAACATGTTTTTTCATTTAATACATTCTGAATTTTTTCCCTTCCCCAACTCTTAGCAAATCCTCCCCAACTCCCCATCCAACCCAACTTTATACTATTTCTTTCCTTTCCTCATTAAAATAGAAACAAATATTAAAAAATAATAAAAAAATAAGAAAGCACAATAATAAAATAAGAAAGCACAAACTGGAATAAAATGAAGCAGACAAACTTCCAGGAGAAGAAAAGGAAAAGCATAAAGATACTTAAAGATGCAAAGACCCAAAATTTGCACACACAGAAATAGAAGCACATCAGAAAACAAAATAGATATACAAAAGAAATGTAAAAAAAAAGAAGGAATGAGTGAAAAGAAGAACATACAAACAATACCATACAAAGTATATGAGACAAAGAATTTCTAGAAGTGCCATTGAGTTCATCTTGTGTTGGATGTGTGACCTGTCCTTACAAGTAATTTGTAGGGCTGGACAGATGGCTCAGAGGTTAAGAGCACTGGCTATTCTTCCAGAGGTTCTGAGTTCAATTCCCAGCAGAAAGCAGGAAGCCATGAGCTGGACTGATATCTATGTCACCATTTCCTAGGCCTCTGGTATTGATTATAGTTAACTTGTTTATTTATCCCTTTTGTTGATTTCTTAGGATTAGATATTGCCACAAACTTCCTGTTTTGAAAGAAACAAACAAGCAAACAAACCAGAAATGTATTCTTTCACAGTCTGGAGGCTGAAAATCCTAAATCAAGGTGGCTACATGGTCAAACTTTACATTGAACGTTTTAAGATGTGTCTCTGCTTCTCCATCTCTGGTGGCTTCTGACCATTCATAGACTGTGGCCGCATCAATCAGCTTGATGTCTCTGTGACGAGGTTGTCCCTCTTGTCCTCTGTGTCTCTCTATAAGGGTCGTGATGAAGGCATGCGGGACCCGTCCAGATAGTCTAGGACAATTCTTCCTCTCAAGGAAGAGCCTCAGCCACATCTACAAAGGCTCTTTTCCTGGTAAGATTATACTCTCAGGCTCTGGGCCTCTGGCATGAATATCTGAATATCTTCAGGAAGCCAGAGTAACATTTTTTTATTCTTGTTTTTGTTTTGTTTTGGAGAATGGGGCAGGGGACTCATGATGTATCTTGTAGTATGAGGAGCGGGCTGTGTCCCACCTCCTGGCTCCTGGTGCCCAGCTAGCTTATTCCTGAAATAATTACACAGAAACTGTATTCATTGAAATACTGCCTGGCCCATTAGCTCTAGCCTCTTATTGGCTCTCACATATTCGTTTAACCCATTTCTAATAATCTGTGTGTCACCACGAGTCGTGGCTTACTGGGAAAGATTCAGCATATCTGACCTGGCAGCTTCATGGTGGCGGCTCTCCCTGACTCTGCCTTCTCTCTCCCAGAATTCCGTTCTGTCTACTTTCCCCACCTAAGGACTGCCCTATCAAAAGGCCAAGGCAGTCTCTTTATTCAACCAATGAAAGCAACAGAAATACAGAAGGACCTCCTACACCAGTATCTCTAGCTGCCCTAGAACTTGCTACATGAGTCAAATTGGTCTCAAATTTATAGAGATCTGCTTGTCTCCAACAAGTGCTGGCCTTCAAGGTGTGTATCACCACATCCACCCTTAGTGTTTTGTTCCTGACTACCACATCCCTTACATCTATTACTGCAAACATCTCAGATCTGTGCTGCTTTGAGTCTGAAAGTCAGTCTTGAACTCATGATCCTTCTGCCCTGGCCTCTGACTACTGGGATTGCAGTGTGATTCATCATACCCAGCTTAGGGAATTGATTATTTTTGACAATCCCTGCCCCTGGTATGAGAGTCTGTGACAGAGGGCAGAGTCTTGTCTTTAATACTTATGGCTGAGTCCAAAGTCCTGGGCATAGTGCCTGCTAGAGCAGGCATTTAGTAAATATTTGGTGAGTTAATAAAATTATATTTAAATTTAGTTTTAATAATAATAATAAATGCATACATTTACTATTTCAACTTAACCACTCAAATACAATTTTATTGGCAAAAATGTAACATATGGGAAGGAGATGAGAAGCAACAAAGATAAGAAAAGAGGAAGGGAGAAAGGGAAGGAAAAAGAGGAAATGAAAGAGAAAGAAAAGATAGGGAGTGCTTGTCCCATTATTATCTGCAAATTCTTATGAGATTAGGATAAGAGTGGCCAAGAGCAGGGTGAGATTAGGAACTAAAGGCTGTAAAGTAGGGAACCAAGACACCAGGCCTGCGTATCTTCTAACATGTTGTAGCTCTTGTTGGATTCTAGGGTTAAGTCAGGGCAGTGATGCAGAAGCAAGCTTGACACACTTACCCGCAAGGAGCTGGTAGTACAGTAGGGCGTTTGCTGGCTAGGCTCCTCATACAGAACACAGCACGCAAGCACCAAATATGCAGGGCCTGGCTTCAATGTCTTTAATGCCGTTGAGTGTTCTTTTAGAAAGCAACATTTGGATGAGCATTTCAGGCACAAGAAGTCACATTTAAAATGATATCTTTATAGTACACAATAATTTTATAGCTATTATGTAATTTTAGTAATATATATATACTAAAACTCTCACTTAACTCCCTTACCTTGTGGGATTATTCCAAAGGGTAAATTTTCTGTCTGGCACAAATCCAGCTATTCGGGAATACCCACTTGAAGATGCATAATTCTATCTCCTGCAGCATATTTCATAAGTGGATCTGTGTCTTTGAGTCAGAATATTCTTGAATGTTGAGCAACATCTGTGAATTATCTACGATCATGACGTCAGGGTTGGACACCATCTTGATCCGCTCATTTGTCATTCATCCCTTAATCACTTATTGAGATCCTATTGTGCGTTGTTCTGGAAGCCGGAGATACAATTTGGATGACGGTGTGGCTTTGAACGTTCAAGAGCTCATTATTCATGGATGTCAGGTTTTCTGGAAGGCAGGTGCTTCGTTGGAGAAATATGAACAGATGAGAAAACAGGACTGGGCAAGGAGATGTGTTACACCCCAAGGCAGGCAAGCCATCCATGAAAGGAAAGCGGGGCGGGGGGATCAGGAGGAGGAGAAGGAGGAGTCTCTGACCATTGTGCCGATCTGTGGCAGTCTCTATTCTTCCAAAGATTTCCTACCAAGAGTCTCCAGTGGCCCTGGTTGCACTGTTAGGCTCAGGCAATGGCTGGGCTGCCTGGAAATGACCATGGGCTCAGTTTTTGAGCTGAAGCAGATCTTGAAGGCATTAACAGCTGGAGGCTGTCAGCAAACGGCACTTCTTGCAGCTAAATAGCAAGTTCTTTCTTGAAGAGAGATTGAAGTGACATAACCCTACAACTGCCACATAGTGTGGTGAGGAAGGAAGCAAACAAACAGACCATTTACATCTGGTCAGGGTAACGACAGGGAGCTTAAGGATGGAGCACTAGACATGGGCTTGGGGACAGGGAAATGTCCAGGAAGACATGGTGTACAAAAGGAAGCCTGGATTGTAAGAAGGAGCCGAATGAAGGAGATGGCCTAGGTGGATGTGACTCATGCCAGGAAGACATGGTCTAGGAAACCTCATAGGAGAGAAGGAACGACACTCTGGAGCAGCAGGACCACTGACTGATTTTCTGTCTCTTTGAAGGGAGATCAAACAAGAGGTGAAAATGGAGAAGAAAACAGGGGTTAAAAAACAAAAAGACCTTGCACATCATGCAAAGAAATACAGGCAGCACCCCATTTGCAAAGTACTTTGGGACTTGAATGCATAAATATATAACAACTATTTTCCATCTTTAAGACTCCAATTCCAAGACTCTGGGTGTGTTTGGCCCTTAAAATGGGCAACTGTTTACCAGTGCAGAAGAACTCCATTCGTGATTACTCATTGTCCTTTTGTCAAATTTCTTACCCAAGGCCACTCAGTATATCTCCCAATATGATAGAACTCACAAGATTAGTGGGCTTCGGGGCACATGATTGACAGCTGAAGGCCACAGCATTCTCAAAGACATTAGACTGAGGCATGGGTACTAGAATCCTCAAAACCACATGGAATTCCTAGAAAGGGGAAATGAGAAAGAACCAAAGTGTGTGTTCTTTCTGCTTCTAATTTAGAAAGCAGTGTTTGGAAAAGGAGCCCTGGAATTTCACTTGAAGGATCCTATCCCGAGGAAATAATCATAAATTTAGTTTTATAGTCATTATTGATGTTAAGAGTGATGGCGAGCATCTAATTGGCATTTGCTGTTGCCATGCTAAATGCTTCATCCTCAATTTTATGTATGCTCAGAATGGCCATATTGCACCTAAGGGACGGGAACAGTTAGTAATGTACATTTTCCTATGAGAAAAATCAAGGCAAATAAATGAATCAATAAAAAGTTAAATAACAAGTCTGAAGGATGTAGGGGATGCACACGAGAAACGAGAAAACTGTTCAAAATAAAAACCGAAAGCAAGCTGAATGGAAACAAAATCTGGCTTTATGTACATAAAATACAAATATTTATTAGGAAACTATTTTCATAATGTTGTTGATTATATTAACATATGCATACCATTAGCTGGTATCTAATGTAGAGTGCAAAATGCCATGAACATTGTGTTCTTTTTCTAAAAGGCAGTTTACTGGGGTATAATTTATATATTCAGATCATTCCCCCATTTTACATGGCATAATTCAATGGTTTTTGGCAAGTCTATAGAGTGCAATGGTGACCAAATCCAGTTTTAAAGCATTCTCACCCCCACCCCCGCCTCTCACACTGTTTACATCAATCCTCATTCCTGCCCCTCTTAGACAGTCTCAGCACCTTCCTTCTCTGCTTGGCCTTTCTGGAGCAAACAGACATAAGACTATATAATATGTGATCATTTCATTTTCACCTGCTTTTTCCCCTTAGCATGTTTTGAGTTATATATATATATATATATATATNAACTGCGTTAGTCATTTTTTGGGGGAGGGGGTTACCAGCACCATAAAGCCTTTCTTGTACCTTGCAATCTTGCCAGCCCTGGCAAGTGTGTGTGTTTTGGTTTATATATATATATATATATATATGTGTGTGTGTGTGTGTGTGTGTGTGTGTGTGTGTGTGTGTGTGTGTGTGTATTGGAGCATGCTCAACAATTTGCTAGTTTTTATTTAACCACTTAACTCTATGATGGGCATGTAGATTATATCCAGGTTTTGGCAATTATGAATAATGTTCCTATGGATCTTTGTGTGCAAGGTTTTTGTTGTTGTTATTGTTTGTTTTGTGTTTTACCAAGACAGGGTTGCTCTGTGTAGCCTTGGCTGTCCTGATGCTTTCTCTGTAGACCAGGTTGGCTTTGAACTTACCGAGATCTGCCTGTCTCTCTTTGCTGAGGGCTGGGATTAAAAGCCTGCACCACCACCATCCATTCCACGCAAGTTTTTTTTTATATATACAGTAGATTTTTGTTATGCTTGAGTAGATAGCTAAGTGTAGTATTATTGGATCATATGGTAGACAGCTGTTTAACTTCTAAAGAAAATATCAGCTACATTTTCAACATGGCTGCACAGTTTTCTGGTCTCACTAGCACTTTGTGAGGATTCAAGGTTTTCAATACCTTGGCTGGTAGTGGTAACTGTATATTTTTGATGAAGCCATTCTAGTATATGTGGGGTAATTACATTGTGATTTTAATTTTTACCTACCTAGAGACTGCTGATGTTGAATATTTAAACGACTTTGTTATGCTTGCTTAGTGTGTGTGTGTGTGTGCTCGTGTGTGTGCTTGTGTGTGTGTGTGTGTGATGATGATGTTGGTAGTTTAAAGGAGACATGTTCCTCATAGGCTACAGCATTTGGACACTTGGTCACCAGTTGGTAGCACTACTGGGGATGTTCTAGGACCTTTAGCAAGTGCAGTCTCTTTGAAGAGAGTACTGGGATGAGCTCGGCGCGTTTATAGATTTATAACCTAAATCTACTTGCAGTTTGTTTTCTCCTTGTATTATCATCTAAAGATGCGATTTCTCAGCTTCCTGCTCCTGCTTCCATTCCTCCCCTGCCATGTGGACTCTCCCTCTAGAACCAGAGGTCATATAAATAAACCCCTTCTTCTGCACTTTGCCTTGCTCATGGTATCTTAGTATAGCAAGAGAAGAGTGACTAATACAGTGTGTGTCACTATGTGTGTGTGTGGATGTAAGGATGTGCACAGGTAACAGCATGCACATTGAAGTCAACACAATAACTTGTGGAAGTCAGTTTTTCCCTTCTATCACATGGGCTTTGGGATTGAACCCAGGTTATTTGGCTTGACCGACAGTCATCTCACCAGTCCTAGGGTTGAACATTTTATAGTTTTACTTTTTATTATTTGCATACACACACACACACACACACACACACACACTCGCACGCACCCCGGTATGAGCAGACGCTATATGAGTGTAGTGCCCCCAGAAGCCAGAAGAGGGCTTTGAATCCCTTGATCTAGAGTTGGTACCCTTGTGAGCCACTGTACATGGATGCTGAGACCCAAACTCTGGTGCTCTGGAGGAGCAGCAAGAGCTCTTAGTCACCTACCCACCTCTTCAGGCCCTGAACAAGCTTACTTGTCACCTGTAAAATTTTGAATAACACTGCCTTTTAAAATTGGGTTGTTTCCTTCCTACTGAATTCTACCTAGTCTCTTGAAAAATCATTTTATTCTTGAGAAGATAATATAATTATATTATTTCTCTCCTTTCTTTCCTCCCTCCTAACTCTCCCAAATACCCTCCTTGCTTTCTAGAAAATTTACGGTCTATCTTTTCATTAATTGCTGTTACATGCATGTGTATATTCCTAAATATAGCCTGTTCGATCTGTGTAATGTTACTTGCATGTGTGTTTTCAGGGTATTGGATAAACAGTTGGTGTGTCCTTCTCCAAAGAATATTTCTCAACAGTCTTTAGTTGCCTCTGGTTCTTTGTGTAGGGCCGAAGCCTCAAGGCCTTTTCCTTGTCTTCTTTGCTACATCTATTGTTGCCCTTGTTTGGCTCATGTTAAGGCAGACACATTGGTGAGATTTTGTGGCTGTGGCTTCTGATACTATAAGACCCGTCTCACAGCCAACTTCCCTGTCCCCTGGTTCTTATGATCTTTCCATACCCTCTTCCACAATGTCCCCTGAGTGGGAATAGTTTTATAGATGTATCCATTGGCACTGGGTTGCACAACTATGCATTTTGATTGGTTGTGATTTTCTATAATGGTCGCTGCCTGTTGCAAAGAGATGGCCCGTTGATGATGAGGGATGAGGACTATATTTAACTCTAGGTACAAGGATAGATATTTAGAGTATCTGGTAGCTGTAGGTTCTCCTCCAAGACCCATGACTTCACAAGTCCTGGATAGTTGGCTATGATTTTAGTATCAAGCATGATTTCCCTCTTGTTGAGTGAGTCTTTTTGTTTGTTTGTTTTGTTTTGTTTTTGAGACAGGGTTTCTCTGTGTAGCCCTAGCTGTTCTGGAACTAGCTCTGGAGAGCAGGCTGGCCTCAGACTCACAAAGATCCGCCTGCCTCTGCCTCCTGAGTGCTGGGATTAACGGCGTGCGCCACCACCATCCAGCACTGAATAGGTCTTAAACCTAACTAGAGAGCTCTTGTTATATATTCCACTACTGTACTTAGGGTTGTCCTAGCATTTGGCTATTTTCGTGTTCATAGGCATCATAGCCGTATAGGATTATTGGTGTCCCTCCCCCTCCACTTTTGGAAGTGTGCATGACACCTTCTTGTCCCATGAAAGCTAGTCCTTAGGGAGGAGCCTTTCAGGTCAGTTCCATGCAGCTTAGGAACCTCTGGGCCCTTCATGTGAAGTGCACGGTGTCCTTTCCATCTTCCCTTCTACATCCAGCGGGCAGCCAAGGACAACAGCAATAGTCTGTAATGTTTTGGGAGTCTCTTGGACATTCTTTACATCTTTTAAGTATAAGTCTTATGTAATATGTGATCTGCAAATACCTTTTTCTAACTTTGAGCTTAAGCTTACTTTGTTTTAAGAGATTTTTGAAAACTGCAAGTTCTTAGCCTTGATGCACTAGGATAATAGTGCTTGCCTTCTCTAGTCCATGCTTGTGATGCCTTCCCTGAGAAACTGCTGCCCGGTTGCCGGTTCTAAAGAGTCTCTTCTAGAGTTGATTTTTGTGCAGATGTGTTTACACGTTTGACTGTGTTGTGTATGTGCACCCATGATGGCAGAGGCCAGAGATTGACATCAAGCATCTTCCTTGATTGCTCTCTACATTCTATTTTGAAGTGGTGTCTCTGAGCTACACATTGTTCTACCCTAACTGGCTACTTTAGTTCAGGAACCCCACACCTCCACTTCCCAAGTGCTGAGATTACAGATAGACTGCCACACCCATCCAGTGTTGATGTGGGGGGGGATGTAATTCTGAACTCCAGGCTTCAGACTTGTGCTGTAAGTGCTTTGCCTACTGAGCCATCGCCCCACCTCTTGTCTATGTTGTTTTCTAAAGGTTTTATAGTTTTGTTTCACACTTATACCCAGAGTTCATCTTTCGTTAACTTATGTAGTTTTTGTATACGACATGAGACATAAGTTGAATTTGCCACCCACCTAAAAACAATCTTCTCCAGGCATGGTGGCATATACTTTTGATCCCAGCACTCGGGAGGCAGACACAGGCAGACTTCTGAGTTAGAGGCCAGCCTGGTCTACAAAGCTAGCTTCAGGACAGCCAGGCTATACAGGGAAACCCAGTCTTGAAAAACCAAACCAAACCAAAACAACAACAGCAACCAAAAAACAACTAATTTCCTAAGTATCATGTATAAGAGAGCAAAACCACTGTTCTCACTTAAATCACCTTTGCCCCTTTGTGAGGATCAGTTGGCCATGGTCATGGGTGCTCACTCATGGACTCTTTCTCCGGATGAGTGATTTATTTCTATTTTTGTATCTTGTGCTGTTTTGTCACATGGTCTTGATCAATTTATCCCAGAAACTTCCAACTGAAAAAATTTCGCCACCGCCCACCCTCTGGAGGGAATAAGTAATAAAGTTTGAACACACTTTTTTTTATCGTTACAACTGGAGAATTTTACTTCTGCATATGTTATAAACATCTTAATATGTACTCACTCATTCTGAGACTCTTCACTCCTTTCCATAGACTCCAAATTCCATATGGTGTCATTTCCCTTCCGATTAAAATGCAAGTCTGTTGCCGCTGAATTCTTCCAGCTCTCTATAAATCTGAAAAAGTATTTTCCTTCATTTTTGAAAGATATTTTTGTGCACTAAAAAATTCTAGGTTGACATATTTTTTTTCTTTTTTACAGTTTCTTAAAAATGTTTCTCCACTGCTTCTAACTTGCATTATTTCTGGGAAGGAATCTGCTGTTAGCTTCACCCTCGCCCCTTCTGTACATACATGTAATTTTCTTCTAGCTGTCTTAATGACTCTTCTCATGACTCCTAATTTTAGCAAAATTTGGTAGAATGTTCCTCAGTGTAGACATTTTATGTTCCATGTATTTCATGGTTATTGAGCTTCTTGGATGTGTAAGTTTATACATTTTGACAAAATTGGAAAGGATATAACCATTACTTAAAACAATTAATCATTTGTTAGTTTGTATTTTGTTTTGTTTTGTCACTGTGTAGCCCTAGCTAGCCTGAAACTCCCTTTGAATACCAGGCAGGCATTGAACTCAGAGATCTACTTCGCTCTGTCTCCTGAGGGCTGAGATTAAAGGCATGTGCCACTACGCCCGGCCCTAACACTTTAAAAAATTTTTAAAGGTTTTTTATTTATTCTTTGAGAATTTTGTACATGCATATTATGTTTCTTGGTCATATCCATCCCTACTGTCCCCTCCCCCCACTCTCACTCCTGTTAATGCTGCACACTTATGTATGAGTGTTGGGCTACGCACCAAAGCACAGGCGACAGCAACTACACTACTAAGGAAAGATGGCTCCTTTTCCTACAACCACCATTGCCTACTGCCAATAGCCTGTCATCTCTAAGTAGAAAGTCATGAGTCTCTCACCCATCCATGCAGCAACTGGTAACCACATTCACTCGGGTTTGTGAGTACAGTGGCTATTTCCTGTTTGAATAGGAGCATTTCTCTTCCTCCGCCTCCTGCTCCCACCTTCTTTCCTCTCTCTCTGCCTTCGTGCTCCCTGAGTTTGGGGTGGCGAAGAAGGGGTGGAAAAAAAAAGTTAATATATATGTCCCATTTAGTTCTGATGACACAAATGCCACTTACTGTCAACACTGACCAGTTATGGGTATCTTCTCTAACTATTGCACACCATAAAAAGGCACCTCTCTAGCCAAGACTGAGAACAGCATTAATCTAAGATTATAAACGTTGTATATAGTTAGAAGGCAATTGGACAGCATGTCCACTTGGCAAAACAACAACATTATGCCCCCTATAGTGTTTATGACCTTCCCAATTTTTAGATCCTGATTATATTTGCCGTGCTAGACAAGAACCCACTCTTTTGGACCAGGCCTCAAATGCGATCAAAAGCTGATGGTGAGCCCCACAACTGTCATGCCATTATTGTACCAGGGCTTACGTATTTCCTGGTAGGTTAATATGCTAGCATTCAGGGTCCACTGCTGGGGGAGATCACTGATGGCTTTTCTGCCACAGCCACCTGCACAGCCCCTTCCATCGGTATGGAAGATGACCAAATGGGACAAAATTTCCAAGTCAGACTGAGATTAATCTTTCTATGTCTTACAACCATCACGAGTGGTGTTTTCAGCAGTAGGCTCTTACCACCTACTTAGGGTGGGCAAGCAAGAAAAATATCCACTAATTTGTTTTAAACTAATATAATGATACACTTATTATTTGACTTATCAAAGAATAAATTTTTTGACTTTCAAGTCATGACATGAAGAAAAAGGCAAAGAACTGAAAACTATCAGCTGAAAGTAGATAGAAACCAGTCATGCTTAGCTATCAGCAATTACTCCATGCTTGGGGCTATAGCAGGGACACAAATCAAGCAGGAACTGAAGATGCAGTGCTGCAACCCTGAAGCCATCTGGAGAAACTGCTTAAATCCCAAAGGCCAACATATACAGCAACATCATCCTTCTTTCTCCCGGTTCTTTCACTAAGAGCGAGTCGATACCGTCTTGACACGAGTTTTGCTTTAACACGTTTAGCTTGCGTGTTCTCAACCTTTAACAAATAAAACTGCCCAAATCAACTGCAAGCAAAAGCCATTTCTATTTTTAGTTTCTTAGCTGCCGTAGGCTGGGCTTCATATGGGAATCGGTTATGACCATTTCCTAACAAGCTCAAAAGCCATGCCCAGCCACGGCTTCAGCAAAGTCTCATTTCTCATGTTGATTTTTGTGGCTTTTTTTTTTCCACAGGAGTCTTTGTACACTTCCTGCAGAATTTCATTTTCCCCTTTCCTGTCTCTAACTTTTCATTATAAAAGTCCCCTGTGATATAATTTAGTGCAGTATGAGTAGCGCTTCCTCCTAACAATCCTTTTGGCCTTGTTGCCTTCTTCACCGATGATACCAGGTAACTGCTCCCCGCCCCTGCTCCTGGTTTCTAGTTGATAGGGGAATTATATTTTCTTGGCATCACCCAGAACTGAAATCAAAGAGTTCTGGGCGACTCAAACTAGGCTACACAGGCTGTGATTCCACTTCCTATTTTTAACCGTCCCCTTCTGGGGATTCCAAATATATGGACATTTGGATGAGACTGTGTCCCCTACTTAGATGATTCTCTCTTCCTTTAAAAACACTTTCTGATCTATTTGTGCTTCATTTTGGCTAATTTCTATAGTTTTATCTTTCAGTTTCCTAAGTTTTCTTCTGAGTATTTAACATACGTATACTCCTGTCACATATGTTTTCATCTCCAATACTTTGATTTTCTCTTTTAGAGTTTCTATTTCTTTCTCTTACACACATATATACATAGTACAATAAAACTGATGTATATTCCTCGACCATCTATCTACCAGTCCATTATCACCTATATATCATCTTCCCGGTATCTAATTTTCATGTGTAATCACTCCATCTTCAACATATGACATTTAGTTCCAATGACTGGTTGAAAATCTTGCATTCAGTTCATGACTCTTCTACCTATTAGCATTGGTCCTCTCATCATCTTGACAATGTGGTGTTAAGTTGGGAGACTACTCCCATGCTAACAAGGGATTTATGCCTCCTGCACTGTTTTCCTTTTCTTTTTCTTCTGGTTTTTTGAGAGAGGGTATCTCTGTAGCTATGGAGCCTGTCTTGGAATTAGCTCTTGTAGACAAGGCTGGCCTCGAACTCACAGAGATCGACCTGCCTCTGCCTCCTGAGTGCTGGGATTAAAGGTGTGCAACACCACTGCCCGGTGCACTGTTTTTCTTTATGTGTACCCTGTTACTTCTCTGTGACTATGCCATCTAGCCATAAAATAGGAGAGTTGGGTTGTATTGGAGATTCTCATCTATGTCCTCTGGTGCCTTTGAGATTGAATGAAATATTTCAAACAATTAGGAAAACTACTTACTTCCCATATGAGCCTTCATTTTAAGAAAGATTCCAGCGATTCCGTATACATTATAAAACAAGGACAAATAAACATTCTTTGAGAGATTATGAATTGTTAAACAAAATAAGTGGGCACTATGGCTAGAATGTCTGGTTTTGAATTTCTGCCCAATTACTCATTGACTGTGAGATCAGCCAAGTTCTTTCCTTACACTCTGGCTTTCTCAAATCCCATGAAGGTTATAAAATGACATTAGCTAGTAGCATGGGTTATGGGTTTATGACTGACTGTAAGGCCCTCTTTACAGGAGGAAACTCACGCCTGGCACTATAAAGCTCTCTATGCACCCTGGCTGGTGAAGCCATAGACCCTAGGGGAAACGGACATGAATTAAACTGCCTTCTGAATTCTTATCTTTATATACATAGATTAGTGTTTCTCTCATCAGAGAAGTGTGTTAGCAAAGGTTGCTGGTCAATACAGAGACAAAATGGAGAGAATAAGTGATATGGTTAACCTTAAACAGGATATCTCTACCATTCAGCTCCCAAAGTTTGAAGAACAACAAGGAAGATGGGGGCAGAAAGACTCCCCATCTTAAGGAAGCAGGGGGAGGGCGGTGGGGTAGTGGGGGAGCAGGAGGGCCAGGAACAAGGGGAGTAAATGTAAATTTTTCTTTCAACAATAATAAAAAAAAAAGACTGTAGGAGCCAGGGTTTGGAGTGGGGTGGAGTGGGGGACAGAAGTGGAAGACAGTCTTCCTGACAGGACATGGCCACTACACTCATGTATTCACTGTGTCTATCTATAGTGATGACTTGTGAGATTGACCCATCCACCATTTCTTCATGGGCTAGGGAAGGGCCTATGAGTTCCCACTCTTTCCTCAGTGAATAATGACAGCTAACGGTGACTGGGAGAATGGTGTCATTTTCTTCAGGGGTTGTGCTGTATAGTTTTATATCAGCTTGACCCATCTGAAAGGAGGGAACCTCAACTGAGAAAATACCTCCTTAAAGTCCAACTATAAGGCATTTTATGATTTAGTATTGATGGGGGAGATCCCAGGCCAATCTGAGTGGCACCATACCTGTGCTGGTAGTCCTGGGTTCTTTGAGAAAGCAGACTGGGTTTGGGTTCTTTGAGAAAGCAAACTGAGCAAACACTGAGGAGCAAGCCAGTAAGCAGCACTCCTCCATGGCCTCTGTATCAGCTCCTGCATCCAGGTTCTTGCCCTGTTTGAGTTCCTGTCCTGGTTTGCCTCAGTGATGAGCTATAGTATGGGTTTGCAGGCCAAATAAATCTTTTCTTCCTCAACTTGCTTTTTGGTCTGTGTGTCTCATGAGATAGTAATAGAATTCTAACAGAAACAGTGGTATTATTTCTTACCCATGAACACCCAGAAGTGGCACCACCTACAGCAAGTAGACTGACCCTTTCACATCAATTGTTAATCAAGAAAACACCTTTCAGATTTGCCCAAAAGCTAATATTAGAGGCACTTTCTTAATTAAGATTCCTTCTTCCCAGATATGTCTAGGTATAAGGCAAGTTGAAAAAAAAAAGCATTCAGCACTTTTGGTATGGTTGTTAGAATGACAATGGTCTTCATAGGCTTGTATATTTGAATACTGAACTCCAAATTTGTAGAACTATTTTGGAAGGACAAGAAGGTGTGGCCTTTTTGGAAGAGGTATGAGGTTTCAAAAGCCCACAGCACTACCAATACTCCCAATTAGCTCTCTTTGCCTCATACTTGTAGATCAAGATGTAATCTCTCAGCTACTGCTCCAGCGACATGCCAGCTCATCCACTGTCCTGCTTCCCATGATGATGGCCATGGACTCTAATCCTCTAAAATGTAAGTGCCAAGTCAACTTTTTCTTCTGTAAGTTGCCTTGTTCATAGTATCTTACCACAGAAAAATAAAACTAACACACCGAGCCTCTTTGTACTTCCAAAGATACGTGTCTAAACATCTTTTCAATGGACTCTCATTAAGCTGCTAGGAATGCCTTTCTATTACACAGAGGTAGATGTACATGGGAATTCATTCATGTCCAGGGCAATGGAACAGAGACAGTGATCATATTTGAGGAATACTGAACTCTGGCCTCAAGCCTGAAGGTCTCTGATAGAAATCTTGCCTGGTGTTTATTCCTTCCCTATTCTACTTCATCCTTTCCCTTACCTTACCTTTGGGTCAGTACCTAAACAAACCATCTTCACCAATTTCTTGCCATTTAGTCTTCTTGTGGAGAACCTAATATAAGATATGAACATACCACAGTGCCTGAAACAGTGTTAATATTCAATAAACGTTAGTGTTTGTTATTGCCATAGTTTTTGTTAGGCTTCTCACCCACTTTGGGGGAAATTTTTACAGAAATTGTGTCATTTTTTAGCTTTACTTCTGGGTAAAAATCGTTTAGAAACACATGCTTAGTTGAATACTATGTTTAGCCTTGTAAGAATGGTGTATGCTCACTCTAAGTACATTATGTCTTCCTCTTTACATCTTGAAAGCACAAATCTAGATTATCTACATCTAAGCAGAAATAAAAATATTAAGACTAGTTAGTAACCTGGAGTCATTATGGAAGAGTCCAAATATACATTAAGATTTTGAAACCCTCAAACTAAGACCAAATATTTGGGGTGCCAGTGGAGGCTGGGAAAATCAAGAAGGAACCAACCCTCTCCAGAGCCCTGTACCTCAACTTTTACCCAAAGTAAAAAGTTACTACTTGGCACCAGCTGAGACATAAATCAAGCTGAATTTTGGTCTTATAGCTTAGAAGAAATAAAACAAGGCAGAAAGCATCTGGAAAATATCAGGGAGATGGGCAAATAATTGGCAAACAGAACCTCTGGGAGAGCTTAAATGAGTTTGTGTTGTTTACCTGGAGAAAGAAGGGTCAAGGGTCTCCTGAATACCTGTCTTCAAGAATTTAAAGTTAGGATCTGATGTCCCGAGAAAACAACATGAGACACCTCCCCCTTATCTAGCCTAAGTAAAAGTTTGAAAACAGAATTGGAAAAAGAAGTTGAGATTTAAAATAGCAAGAATTTCCTGAGTCAGGAGTAATTAAGACTTGGACAGGCACACTGCTGGTGGTGGAATTCTGTTCTGCTCTAAAGCAAAGCATGGCGCAGGGCCATTCGTTATCAGAACCAGATTTTTTTAATGGTAGCTGAAAATCGACGAAGGGTCATATAATGAATGTGGCCGCGTTGGACTTTGATCTTGCTAGGTGCAGCTGCCACTCAGAGCAACCTGTGACTAGACAGTGTACTAATCTTAGGAAGGTTGAATGGAGTTGGTGAGACCAGCAGGCACCACCTGCTTTACTTAATGGGTTGTATCAGTCATTCTTCACTGTGTAACAAAACAATCCAAAACTCCAGAGTATAGAATAATAGAAAAGTTATTGCCTCATGTCATCTTTGGCGCTCAGCCTCAAGCTTTTCCTGTTGGTTTGGTGTAATTTCACGAATCCGCTGTAGAAATCTGAGAAAAGAGCAAACATTTACCCTAAGGAAAGCAGTCCACTTTTTATCGAATTTGTTTCACAGGAAAATTTTCTTTATCATAGAGATGGTAATCTATGCACTTTGAAAGAGGCAAAGGGCACGGATGGATGTCCAGGGAGAAGTTCTTTTGCGCATCCGAAACTTCAGTGCGTTTTTTGCAATGTGTTCTGATCAATCGACTCTCAGTCCCTCTCCCCTGATTTCCCACAACCCTTCCCCACACTTTCCCCTCCCAAATTCACGTGACGAATATCTTTTTTCCACCCACTAAATTTACTTCTAGCTACTTGCATGTGCTTGGGTCTAGGACCACCTGCTGGGATGTGGGTAGCCTTCCGGAACCCCATCCCTGAAGAAAGCTGATTCCTTCTTCACTCAGCAGCTACCAATCACCAGTAGCTTCTCAGCTGGGATGGATGGCACTTGATCTTGTGAAGTTCTTGTGCACTCAGACATAGCTCCTGTGAGCTCATGTGTGTATTCCTTGACATGCCTGGCAAACACTATTCTGCTGGAGACTTCTACTACGTCTGCCTCTTATAGTCTTTCTCCCCTTGGAGAGGGGTTTCTGATCTTGATGTCTTATTTCTTCAGTGCCGAGAGCTCCCCAGGCTATTATTCTCTGCACTCTGTCCAGATGTGAGTCTCTGTGTTAATTGTCATTGACTACAAGAAGAGATATCTCTGACGAGGGCCGAGATATTTATCAATGGGTATAAAAGTAAGAACGTAGGGGACAGTTTATTGCTATATTGAGTTAGCATAGTTATAGTATTAGGTTCTCTCCTAGAGTCTATGACATAGCTAGCTACAGTTTTGGGCCTAGTTTATGGAATCAGGATTGGGTTTCATTTTGTGAAATGTGCCTTAAATCCAACCAGGAAGTGGTTGGTTACTTCCATAGCATTCTTGCCATTTTTTTTTTCTGCAGTGGGCATATCTTGGCAAGCAAGTTGTTACTGTGTCTCTCCAATGGGTAAAATTGTTCATTACTTTTCGGCTCTGGAAGTGTGAATAGAACATCAGGAAAATTAACCAGTAATGATAAAGTTATACTATGTCAGTGTCCTAAGATCAAGTATGTGGTATCTTCAGCTGGGCAGTGGTGGTGCATGCCTTTAATCCCAGCACTCAGGAGGCAGAGGCAGGCAGATCTCTGTGAGTTTGAGGTCAGCCTGGTCTACAGAGTGAGTTCCAGGACAGACTCCAAAGCTACAGACAAACTCTGTCTCAAAAAACAAAAACAAAAAGAAACAAAAAACCAAAGTTTTGGAGGGAAACCCAGAGCAATGGTAATAATCTGTAATGTTTGGGGTACACCATTGACCAACAACTGGAAAAGAGGTACATATACCCGGGACTGTATATTTGGCAGTGTATAGTTACTGGGAGAGGCATTGTTTTTCATTATGGGGCAATTCCATTTAAAATTCTCTTATATATGTGATTTTACATATTTTAGGAAGCTTCTACAGTAGTGGGGTTCATTATGGCCTTTTCAATGGTCCTTAGTGTTCACCATTCCTCTCCATACCAGTTTTCTGCCCTTTCATCCCCCACCACATTTAACTCTGACTTTCCATTATTTTTCCATTTCTCCCTCCTACCTTCTGTAGTCTACCTCTGTAACACGATTAATAAAAACCCAGAGACAGAAATCTGGGTCCAACCTGAAGGTCAGAAAAGCAAAGCATCCAGCCACTGGCTCTTACCTCTTCCTCAGTCCGAAATGACGATCTTGCTTCCAGTCATCTCAGATTGAGACTGTGTGTGAGAGCTGTCTCTTTGTGTCTTATATTGTTTTCCAGTGCTGGGATTAAAAGCGTACACCTTTACTGTCTGATTTCTATGGCAAACTAGTGTTGCTACTGGGATTAAAGGTGTGTGCCACCGCTGCCTGGTCTGTAAGGCTGATCAGTGTGGCTGTTTACTCTTCAGGCAGGCTTTATTTATTACAATACAAATGAAATATCACTATATACCTCCTTCCCTTAAAACACCCCTATGGCCCTGATTTCTGTGAGTGCTCCAATGTAAACACACATATCTAAAGATTCAAAGCTGGTATACGCACATGAGGGAGGCATGTGGTGTTTATATTTCTGTGTTTGGGTTACCTCACTTAGAGAGATGGTTTCCAGCTCCATCCATTTACCTAAGAATTTCAGTTTTCACTTTTCTTTACAGCAGAATGATATTTCATTTCATAAATGTACCACAATGTCATTATCAACTGATAAACACCGATGTGGTTTCCATCTCCTGCCTATTTGGATAGAGCAGCAATTAACATGGATGAGCAAGTATCTCTGGAGTAGGATATCTGAAATATGCCAAGGAGTGGAATAGTTGGATCACATGATAGATCCATTTCTAGCTTGTTCAGGAACCTTAATGCTGATTTTCGTACTGACTGTATCCGTTTCACTTTCACTAACAGTGAATGAATATTCCCTTTGCCCATTTAACCCAGGTCAATACCATAATTCATTGTCAATTTTTTGTTGCTGTTGTTCTTAGCTGTTGAAGGAGAGAGGGCCTTTTTTTGTTCTGTCCTGCCAGGTTAGCTTATACCCGAAATAACCACACACACGCACTGTATTAATTAAATTACTGCCTGGCCCATTATATCTAGCCTCTTCTTGGCCAACTCTTACATCCTGATCTAACCCATTTCTATCAATCTGTGTAACACCATGAGGTTGTGGCTTACTGGGAAAGATTCTAACCAGCGTCAGTCTCAGGCAGGAGCTTCATGGCATCTCTCTCTCACACTGCCTTCTTCCTCCCAGAATTCAGTTCTGTCCTCTCCGCCTATTTAAGTCTTGCCCTATCAAAAGGCCAAGGCAGTTTCTTTATTCAACCAATGAAAGCAACACATAGACAGAAGAACCTCCTACACCACTGAGTTAATCTGGTTGGGGTGATATGGGACCTCAAAGTAGTTCTACTTTGCATAATGGTGAGTGACATGCAGAAGGGTGAGCCCTGCTACAAGTCACATCCCAGGTCATGGCTAGAATCACACTTGCTGACTGATACCTTCTTAGTCAAATTCAAAGTCAAGGGAAACAAAAATATATTTTACTTTTAGGGAAACTTCTGTAAGGACACACTGCAAAGAGTGTAGCTGTAGAAAGAAAGAAATACTTGAAGCTGCTAATACCTCCTTTACAGGGACCTCTGGTAAGGAAAACCAACTACACTGGTAGCTCACAGGCTAATGGCTTAGCCTGGAACTGTTGGTGCTTCCCATGCTTCAAGAATAGTCTTGCTTGTATGATTTGAGGAAGCTGGGTTTGTTTTTTGTTGTTGTTGCCTATGGAGTTCAATTTGCCCCTTACACTGTTTTATGAGGAGGTTGACCAGAGGTCATTCTATGAGGTAAAGATCTCTCTTGGCTACAGCAGCATTTCCATTCTTCCCTTTCCTCTCTATTTCTCCAAAGAAAAACGCACCAGTTTCGTGTGTGTGTGTGTGTGTGTGTGTGTGTGTGCATTTTTATTCATGTGTGTGCATGCATTTGCATCCATTTGTGTGCTGTACCCATGTATGTGAGATGTAAATGCCTATACGTGCTCATGTGGAAATCAGTGGTCAATGCCAGATGTCTTCCTCTACCTCTCTTCATTATTGTTTGAGACAAGGTCTCTCATTAAACCTGGAGCTTGTCATTTCAATTAGACTGTCAGGCCAGGAAGTTCCCAGGGTCCACCTGTCTCGGCCTCTTCAGCCCTTGAGGTGCAGACATACACTGTGTATGTCTGTGCCCAGCTTTTCTGCATGAGTGCGTAAGATCAGAAATCAGTTCTGCTGGCACAGCAAGAATTTTATCCACTGAGCCATCTCCCAACCCTCACTTCCTATATTTTTAACCTGACTAATGGTTTCATAATCTATCCAATTGTCTGATTTAGAAGTCTGAACTCTACCCTTGGTTTCTATGTTTCCTTGATTCTCTTATCCAATTTGTCTGAAATCTCTTTAAACTACATTCCAAATGTCTTTTTTACTTCCATTTTCTCTATCGCCTATTCCGCTGAGCTCTTCGTTGACTTTTATTGCTATTGTTGCTGAGATGCTAACTGGTCTCCTTGCCTTTGTCGCTCACCTCTCCAGAGCATACTCTACTCTGAAGCCGGCTCCCTTAGGAAAAACAAGTTACACCGTGTCAAAACCTGCTTAAGCATAAGTCAAAGGGCATCAACAATAGAGACAGGAATTTCTAATCATTATCATCAAGCATTATTGTTATCTCAGGGTTGCTCATGCTCAGCTCTGTGTTCCCCAGGTTCTTTGTTCATTCTGATGATAATGCCAGCATCACACAAACAGGTGCACACTGATTACTCACAGAAACCCCAGGAGGAAGCAAGAGCCACTTTCACAAGGCAGAAAGCTTTCTGTGGTGCACTGAGTCCAACACTATTCTTTCCTTTTCCAAGGTCAAGGTGTGCTATTGAAGCCCTTGCACTACCACCTTTTTTGTGCAAACAAAGAATTGATGGCTGTATCAGGCAACAGTCCAGAATAGGCACCAGGAGAGACGGAGCATTCTGTGGCTCAGATCTGTGAACACTTGTGCAATATCAAATTGGGAGCCATAAGAATTAGCATTATAGTAAAATATCTGGCAAAGACTTGAAACCTGCACCTTGAGAATAGTAAAGGAAGAAATGACAACTCTCTCAATAGTAGGCCAGCCTTTGATGAAAAACTAAGCCACCTAGCGAGGCACCAATTTGAACAGCAAACATACTGATAAAGCCAACAGAACTAGAAGATAAAGAACTCAGCTATACAATGATGATGACACTCCCTTGAGTAACACTATGAGCAAGACTGCTCATGCTATAATTACATTTTAGTTAGATATGTACATCAGTTATTAAACTTTAGTACTGGGCATACTTGTATAATGAATATGCACATATTTTTTTATTTCTATTTAGTATAACTAACCCATTATAAGGTATGTGTTCAGCAGGCTATTTAAAGTTTTTCATTTTTTAAAATTAACAAATATTCTATTTCATTTTGCCAAAGTTAGGATAAACCCAACTAAATTAGAACACTAATTGACTGCTCAGAACACACAGACCAGATATACATCATTGGACAATACTGTGGAGGAATGATGTATTTGCTTCTAGTGTGATCCAATTGTTTGTAATACTGTATCTTAAAGTTTTGTTTTAACAGCTTGATTCAGTTGTGAGAGCCTTAAAACCAGAGATCATATCATATTCATTGTAAAACCTACCACTGTGGCGAGCCTACCACCACAGGTGCCCAATCAACGCTCACTGATCTATGTGAGTGCCAGAAGACTGCTCACTGATGCATTTCCAAGGGTGTGTCCAGTGATCCTGTCACAAGAGGCTCAGGATATGCCTATGTTCTTGCTACAAATGAATGGAACTCAAGATGAGATAGCAGAGCATGACAGAGACTTGATTACTTTTTTCACGACCCCTTAGCACATTTCTAGTCTGTTCTGCAGGAAGGTAAGTGATTAAAGAGTATGTGCCCAGGTCAATGGACCCAGAGTTGGAAAAAAAAAAAGAAAAGCAGCTTGGAAATTTTATTCTGGCTTTAGAATATTTTTCTCTTCTCACTTTTTAGTTTATCTACCTAGCTCAGTGAAATTAAGTATACCAATAATAGAAGTAAACCCAAGTATTCTACCCAATAGCAACTGCTTTTTTTCTATACCATATCCCTTTCTTTCATAATATGCAGCATTCATACATAATTTATTTTTAGCCTTATGAAATGAATAGTTTCAAAGTCATTATCCTATTTTAGTTGCAGGCAAAGGAATCTATAAAATGGCACGAGACTCGCACAGAATTGGCTGTGGAATCCATGGTACCCATTATTCCAGCTCAAGCAGGGCAGCTAGTCAGCTTGGTGACCATAAAAGAGACCCATTGATAGCAGCCTCTTTCATTTCAGAGCCACTTCACATGGCAATAATGACATATAATCACTCACGCCAACACAGAACAAAACGTCTGAGGTCCAAGATAACGTCAGATGATATCAGTGTGAAATTTGGTCTAATATCATTGCTTGGATCCAAACGTCTTTCAACCCACTTGCTTTAAGATGTTAATGCCATTTTCTGTGGGTGGAAGGTCAGAGTTGACATTCCTTTCCTGTTTCAGAGGCTGGTTGGAGAGACACTGGGTAGCAAGTCTCCATAGGCCAGAACCCTAGCTATTGAATGTTTTCCATGTGTTCTAACCTAAGAAAACTTTTTTCTTTTCTTTCTTCTTGTCATTTTGAAACTGAGTCTCATAACAAAGAATGATACTGCTCCCACCTCCCAAATACTGAGGTGTGTGCCTCTGCTCTCTGCTTGGTACTCAGGATTTTTTTAATGAATGAAAATGAACTCAAAACAAACACTACATATGTGTCAAGCCCTACATTCTCTATGATATAAATATTTTTGGGGCAGAATTTAATTTAATAATTGTTACAGAAATCCTATTATGAATTAAGGCTGAACTTCTCTGGAATAAAAAGACTAAGTTATCACATAGAAGAAGGCAATCATGTATTCAAAATATGGAAAAATACCGAGGGAAGAGATGCAAACTTAATTTGCTGTAAGACTGAATGGAGTAACAGAATTTCCAGATGGAAGGAAAGAGAACAAATAAATGTCACTGGTCATCTGTTCTTTGTTGTCCATGTCAGACATGACTAAATGAAAGAATGAGCAAGATGCTTTGCCAAATCAACTGCAGAGCTTAGTGTGATTTTTTTTTTTGATCCACTGAATCTGGGAAAGTAAGTCATTCCAACTAGAGGAGAAAAACAAGAAAGATACAGGAGCAAGAAAATTCACCATAATACTAAGGGGGGAAACCTCAAATACAGTTGTTAAGTTTGAAGAAGTTCACAGAGAAAGAGACCTCAAATTCTATTAAACTAATGTTTTTACAGCCTTGTAAAGTCACATGAGAAACATGTTTAATTCGGGGATGGAAGTCAAAATTGGGATGAGTTGATTTGAACAGGACTTCAGGAGGCTGAATGTAGGGAAATGCATCTCCCTGGGCACCTAGTACTAACTCCGTTAGTTATAACCTGAACAACAGAGTGCCTGTTATTAATGGTTCCAAGCTGAAGACTACATCTTAAAATGAAGAAACTCAGTTCACTGCACATATAGACGTGCTGATAGAGGTTTCTGTCCCATCAGGTCCCATAGTTGTTCAATCCTAAAGAAACACACAGAGGTATACATTAATTATAAACTGGTTGGCCTATTAGTTCAGGCTTCTTATTCACTCTTTCTTACATCGTCCATTAGCCCATTATTCTTGTTTGTGCTAGCCACGTGGCTTGGTACCTTATATCAGCAAGGCCCTCTCTCATCTTGCTTCCTCTGCAGTTGGGTGATGACTGCAGATTGAGCTTTCCTCTTCTCAGAATTCTCCTGTTCTTGTCGCCCCACCTATACTTCCTGCCTGGCTACTGGCCAATCAGTGTTTTATTAAAAATAATACAAGTGACAGGATAAAAGATCATTGTCCCACAGCATAGAAGTCTATGGACATGAAAACATTAACTTCTGGATAACAGGGACCTCAAAGGGGAGGGGAACATAAGGAATAGGACTGGAGAAGAAACTTAAAGGAACTTCAACCACAGTTAGACTAATATGGTAAAGGTAAGCAGGGTTGTTCTTGGGAATATTTATATTACTTTCAACTTTGTTAATGAACTATTTCATAAATTAGCAGAACAAATCCAGGATGTACTTGAAGTTTCTGGAATACGGTGACTGTTTTGATGATGGGATCTATCTGAGGCATGATACAAGCCCTGAGAATCTGTGAGTTTTTGTAACTAAGAGCTAGTTCACAGTTGTTTTTATTCTATTACGGTGAGAATATTAGAATGAAAAGGACAAGGTGAAAGTGGGGTGAAGAAAAGGAATGAATAAAGAGAAAAAAATTGCACTTTTCTTTTTATTCATAGTCAAGGTGGAGGAATAGGAGTTGAGTTTGCCTTTTTGCTTATAATAATCTAAAAATGGACAAAATATATGTAATGAAGTCTTTCAAGATACAGGGTGTGAGACAGTGAATGGCAGTAGTCCCAGAGAGTTGAGAGACACATGAAGTAAGCCTTCTGAGCATCCTGAGATTAATGATAGAATTTCCAGACGGTGGTGGAGTAGGAACAGGAACTCAGACCGATTCCAGGGGTTTCTGAATTGAGAAGGCAGGTGAAAGCCCAAAGCGGGAAAGGTCCCAAGAGGTTAGAATTTGTAGAAAACATCAGGGCAGAGGGGCGTGGAGAGAGAGGACTCTGAGAATCTGTACAGGAACTCCTTGGTTACCAAGCTAAGTAACAATCAGTTCACATGTGTAAAGAAACTACCCAGGGTCAGGAAAAGAAGCACCCGAAATATATGAGGAAGTAGGCCTTATGAGCTTATCTTTGACCCAGAAGCTTCCTGTTCACATCAGGAGGAACAGAAAATGCCTTAAACCTGCCAGACCAGTCAGAAATCACATGCAATTGTTGGTTGTGAGTAGGGGGCTAGCCAAGTGTTACTCTGGTCCCACCCTAACAAAACTTGGTAGCAAGACCCCCAAAGAATCATTCTAGCTCTAATTTTCAAGAAACCACATTCCAGAACAAATACTGACAATATTTATAGAAATGGAAAACATATAGCATATGATAAAATAGAACACCTATTGTTGTAGAATATTATTTGAAAATATGCTACATTGTTCTATGCCATGGAATGGTGTGGGAGGTCCTTCTGCCATTGTTTTGCTTTTATTGGTTAATGAATAAGAAACTGCTTTGGCCTATAGCTAGGCAGAACTTAGTCAGGCGGGGAAAGCTAAACTGAATGCCGGGAGAAAGAAGGGAAAGTCAGTGAGACACCATGTTGCCGCCACCACAGCCACATGGCAATACACAGATTGATAGAGATGGGCTAGTTTAAGATGTAAGAGTTAGCCAGAAATATGCTTAAGCTATTGGCCAAACAGTATTGCAAATAATATGGTTTCTGTGTGATTATTTCGGGGCTGAGCAGCCAGGAACAAACAAGTGGCCTCCTACAACAGTGGAACACTGTTTTAATGATGCAAAGATGTGCTGCATTCCTTTATGCTGCATTTGTTTAACTCTGTGAAGCTGTGTTACTTTGCCTGTCTAAAACACCTGATTTGTTTAATAAATAACTGAAGAGCCAATAGTGAAACAGTAGAAAGGATATGTGGGGGCTGGCAGGCAGAGAGAATAAATAGGAGGAGAAATCTGGGAAGAGGAGATCAAGGAGCAAGAGAGGAAGGAGGACATCAGCGGTCAACCACTCAGCTACGTAGCAAGTCATGCAGTAAGAAGTAAAGAAAATAGGGAAAGATAAAATAGAGAAAGATAAAAGCTGAGAGGCAAAAGGTGGATGGGATAATTTAAATTAAGAAAAGCTGGCTATAAATAAGCCAAGCTAAGATGGGGTATTCATAAGAAAGAGTAAGTAAGATTCCGTATGTGTTTATCTGAGAGCTGGGTGGCAGACCCCCAAAGAGCCAAAGAGTAAAGAGTAAAAAACAATCAACAGCACACTCTGTTGGAATGAATCTGAGGGAATATGTGAAATATTTATACCATTGGATGTTGCCGAAGTTAACTTAATCAGACTTACCAAATGGAATGATGTACTATACACAGAGATCTAAAGTCTTTATAACTTTAATGTATCTATATTTTTTAAGTGGACTTATGTTATCAATGCAGTACCAGTCACAATTCATAAAATTTGTTTGTAAACAAAATAGACCTATACTAGACAAAGGAACTTTCAAAAACAGCATGCTACCTGATTTTACAACTTATGAATTTGTAATAATCAAGACGTGTTGATGTCACTGCAGACAAAATATCCATGGCTAATATAGAGTCTGGGAACAATGAGGAGATGAACATACAAACTGGTTCTCAACTAAGTGAAGAATTAGATAAATGGTGCCTAATTATTTTCATTTGTAAAACAAGGAATTTTAATCAAGCCCTGTGCCCCGAAGTTGACTGAAATGGATCATAGATATAAAAATGAAATTTACAATGACATAACTTTATAGAGAAGGTATAGGCAGAAATATTTATAACTTTAGGCAAAACATCATTATATACAACACTCAAAGAATGATCTACAAAAAAGTCTTTGTATTATGAGCTTCTCTTTAAGAGACACTGTCAAGGAAAACAAACAAACAAACAAAAAAACCCAAAAGCCTAACCAAATTAAAAAAAAAACCAAACAAACAAAAAACAAAACTAAAACTCAAGTCAGAACTTGGTAGTAAAATGTTTATAGATCATTTATCTGCCACAGGGTTTGTATCAGGGTATGTAAAGCATTCTCAATACCCAGAAATAATTAATATTTTACTGGCTATTAACAGCTGAATACATGGTTATTGTGAATATGTTTCATAAACAATTTGAACTTTTATCCAAAGATGTAAACACATACTTTATCAAAGAACACAAATGTCAATCAAGAACAAGAAATAGCCCCACTGGAGAAGAAGGGCCCGG
>JAQHUG010000348.1:609455-622359 GCA_028555095.1 Dicrostonyx torquatus | reverse complement strand
AAAAGAAAAAAGAACAAGAAATATATGTATCATTCTAAAAAACAGAAAAATAACCTATAATGATGGAAAGCCCACAGAGAGTGACGAGGGAAGGAGGAGGGCACAAGGAATGAAAGGGAATCTGAGGCAAGTTTGATGACCATGTCTATATGTGCTGTCTCCGTGTTTCAAGGAAGTATATATATGTATACCCATACACATATATGTATATACACATATGTATGTTATTGTAGAAATGTACTAAATTATATATATTAAGTGAAGTATGTAAAAGACATCCTCTAAGACATTAACATAATTAGAGAGAATATATTTGTATTGGCAGGAATGAACCAAATCAACTGTGACTCAGATGTTGTCAACTTATTGATGTGGGATGATTAATGAGTGCTGTGGTCTTACAGAAGAGGGAGAAGAGACGTATCAGGAGAAGATATTGAAGAATTCATTTAGAGACATGGTGCATTTGAGGTCCTAATGGGATACTCAGGTGGAATGTCCAATAGACAGCTGACTTTTCAAGAGCTATGAGCTTCAGATAAAGAGAGTGGGGACCCTTTCGACAAACCGGTTATTGAATTTCTGCAAACGGATCGGACCGTAAAGGGGAAGTAAAAGTGCCTAGAAAGGAATTTCTGCAACGATAGGTGGGAGGGAGGGGAGAAGAGGATACACGAGAAGGGAGCAGTGGGTGATAAATTGTGAGATGCATTATTGAGAGACTTCAAAGTTTTGTGACATGAGAGAGTTTCAAATATTAAATGGTCTACGGTATTAAAGGCAGTATGAAAACCGAAGAAAGTGGACACTGAGCAAAAAGAAGATTATTCATAAACTGACTTAAACAAAAGCAACAGAACTATGGTAGGATATTAGACTGATTCCTAAGTTTGAGGGGTTGGCTGTAATTCACAGAGATATAAAGCCAGAGGTATATAGAGACTAGGGTGACTGGATGGGATTTTCTTTTCCTTTAGCTTTTTTATTATTTTTTTAAGATGGGAGAGGTAGAAAGATGGAGAGGTAGATAGAGATAAGGTGCTCATTGCCTTGAATTTGCTATGTAGCTGAAGGTAAGCGTGAGCTCTTGATCTCCCCATCTCTACCTCTCAGGTGCTCAGGCAACAGGTGTGCGCCAATGTGCTTGGCTTAATAAATGTATCTGCAGTCACAATTTGAATACTGTGGCCACATTTTTAGGTAGGGAAGAGAACTGCAGAAGAAGAGATTACAGACAAGAGATGAGAAATCACCACTATGTCCTTCTCACAGTGAGAGAAACACATTAAAACTCTGAAAGGAGCTTGGGCACAGAGAAGCAAATGTGGCCAAGGTGCATGACCAGTTTGATAAAAATGTGTTCCTAAAATCCATCATTATGTACAGTGGATATACACCAAATAAAATATATCTAGAGAAAAGAATAAAGAAGATTTAGAAAGGGGGGAGGGTGAGACACGGCTCAGTCATTAAAGGCTAGGCTCACAACCAGAAATAAAAGGAAGGAAAAACAGATGCCTTAGAGAATCCCTCGAGTCTCTGCTCAGCTCCAAAGCTGAAGGTAATCTTGACAGAGCACACTTCCTAGCAGACTAGGAAGAGATTTCCTGCACAGCCACACACCCTTGGCCTTGTGAGCAAATGTCTTTTCCTCACGAGAGGAATTAGAGAAGCAAAGGGGAAAGGGGCGAGGAGGAAGAGGGGGCAGGGTGGGGGGAGGAGGAACTTAACAGCTTCCTGCACTTGCTGTGGTCAGGAAGACATTTTCTCTGGCTTCCACCCTCGGCTTGCACTTGAAATGATTGTTTGGGGTCAAGGAAGTGTTTGGGGGAAGAAGTGTGAGGCATTCAAAGAGAAAATGCAATTTTGAAACACCTCCTTTGACCTGCTCTTGATTTTGAGAGTCAAACCAGCCAGTTTCCAGTCCAGCCGTAACAAACTCTGAGTCATTAGGGAGGCTCGGCCACCCACATCGCTGTCAAGGGTCATCACAGGTCATAAAACCATATAGTCCTACACAAGTATCTCGTCTCCAACCCGAGGAGGATCAGTCTAGGTTATCTTTTCTTAAAGATCTTGGCACATAAGGCATGTGGTAGTCTTCTAGCATGTATCAGCTCCTTTTCAGGCTCTTCCAGCTGTAATCTGTCTTTTTCGCTGCTCACAGTGGCCAACACATTGCAGAGACACAGAATGGCACTGTGCAAAACTGCGGACATTAGTACAGGCTGTCCAGGGGTCAGGTCTTCTTCACTCTAGCACTTACATGTTATCGGCAAGGCTTCTTCTTTTTCCCCTTTCCTTCCTTCCTTCCTTCCTTCCTTCCTTCCTTCCTTCCTTCCTTCCTTCCTTCCTTCCTTCTTCCTTCCTTCCTTCTTTCCTTTCTTTCTTCCTTTCTCTCTCTTCTTCCTCCTCCTTCTCCTCTTCCTTCTTTCTTTTTCTTCTTCAAGTGAAAACTGCTCCCAACCTCCCTCTGGGTCTTCCTTCCTTCCTTCCTTCCTTTCAATCTTTTTCTTTCTCTTTGTCTCTGACTCTGTCTGTCTGACTCTTTCTCTATACACACACACACACACACACACACACACACACACACACACGCATGCACACATGCACATGAATCTTTGTTAAATAGTCCTGCTTGACCTCAAATTTGCAGCAATTCTGCCCACTTTCCCCAACTCCAGAATTACAGGTGTATCCCCATGATGCCTAGCTTAGCTCTGAACAATGTCTCCCCATGTATTTTACTCTTTGTTTTCAGTCCATGACCCACCTGCTTGCCCCCTTTGGAGTGCCAGGGTTACAGATCTACCACTACTGTACACTCTTCTCTAGTGTCTTGTGTCTTTAATCTATTAAATAGTTAGGTCATATATTTTTTGTGTTCATACATAAAAATTAGTGACATCCCTCCATATAGACATACTAACACCTATGCACATACCCCTTCTTCCTTCTGACAAACTCACTCATTCTTCACACTTTGGTCCTGAGGTATTTTGGTCTTTTCCTATGGATAAGTTCTCTTCAGACAACAACCAGGTATCTGATAACTTAACTCTGACACTATCTGGTAACAGCTTGAGTTTAAGGTCTCATTCCCACAAAATTGCCTCCAATCCAGATTCTAATCCCAAATCCCAAATCCCAAATTGTGACTTGTGCTTTTGGCTAACTGGATATAAACTGGTGGCACCTGTGACCTTTTTTACAGTGTAGATAATTTATTATAGTGGCTTCAGAACTCATGCTAACACTTATCTATCTGTACTGAATTTTGAAAGTTTTATTAGCATAGTGGGTTTCATTATGACATGAGTGTTTCCATACATGTTTATAGTGTATTTTGATCATATTAACCTCTCACGCCCCTTCCCAATCCTGCTGATTCCTTCTCCCTTGCCAGCTAACACCACATTCTACTTTCATGTCTGTTTTTGGAGGAGGTGCCACCCAATTGAGTTTCATTAGAGTTGCTTGCAGACGCATGGGTGAAGGGAATTTTATAGGATCAATGTATGTGGTCCCTGTTGCCGTCTGAAACCATGTTGATGTGCATGGCCTGTGCAGACCCCTGAGACCATGGTCCGTGCTTCCACCAAGGGCCATTTTGGGGTCTGTGGTCCTACTGCACCTGGGGCCCATGTGAATATCCATGGCTTTGTTACCGCCAAAGGTCAAGTGGACATCCTTGGTCTGTGCTGCCCCCTAAAGCCGTATTGTTATCTGCAGACTGTGTTGCTGTCAGAGGCAGCCATGATGGTGTTCGTGGTCTGTGCCATGGCCGAGGGACATGTGGATGTCTGTGAAACCATGTGGAAGTTCATGATCTGTGTTGCTGCTGACTGAAAAAGGCAAGGAAGTGCCTTTTGCAGTGGTGTTGGTGACTGCAGACTCACAGTTGACAATGAGAGCCATAGACGGCTTCTCTGACAGCTTGTCCCTCTGGCATCCCCGCCCCCAAAAGAAACAGTCTGGGCAGGAATTATTAAAAATTGTGGTAGAGATCCTGAAGTGCTGATGGTTTCTTGTGAGAGTGGGGGTGTGGGCAGGGGAGGGTTTATTTTTCTTTAGGGTGCTAGCCACTAGGAGTTCGACCAGGTTTCAGTGAGCAATGGTAACACAAATTGGACTTGATATTTTCTTTTCTTCTTTTCTTTGGTGGAGGTGACAAAGGAGGGGGGTGGACCGGGCAAGACTGGGAGGTGAGCATGATCAGGGTGCATTATGTGAAACTCCTGAATAATCAATGAAAATATTATGTTGGGAAAAAAATACGCCTCCCTCTTCTAACAACCATAAGCTACCTCAAGTCTTCAAAGAGGATAGCTGCCTCTTTGGCAGCACGTTGGCAGGCTCAATCGTATGTGGGTTGTGGAAGGGATCATATTTGTTGTGTTGTCTGAGTGCAGTTGTTATGTTCTGCCTGGAATACAGCACTTCAAGACAGTTTCTCGCCTTCCTCTACATTTTAACTTTTTCCATTCCTCTTCTGTGATGCTTTCTGAGCCCAAGAAGGGGTGATAGAGATGCCCCATTTATGACTTAGCATTCAATAGCCAAATATTCTCAGTACTTTACCAGTCTATGCGGTTCCTACCGCCTGTTGTGGGAAGGGGGTCCTCTGATCAAAGCAGACAGTAGTACTAATCCATGAGGCTAAGCATAGCTATTTACAGGGCAATTTGATGGACACCTCATGTCAATTTAGCAAAACAATAGCTCTAACTCCTCTACTAGGGACTATGACCTACCAGGTCATGTGAAAAGGTCTGTCAAGCTGGATATAAAACCACTCCTGTTGAGCAAAGCCTCAGTTACAATCACAAAGTAGTTGGTTGTCCCCATAATAAACTTTCCACTATTGATCCAGTGGGCACATTATACCTGGATGCTTGACAACATAACATCGATACTAATTTATTATAAAAGAATACAATTCAGGGACAACTAGGAAGAAGAGCTACAGGGGGCATGGGGCAAGGTATGGAGAAAGGCATGCAGAGCTTCCACACCCTCTGGTGTGCTGCATCTTTGGCAACCAAGTAGAAGGGTCTTTATGTAGACTCATCACGTGAGCATAATCATGAACTAATTCTGTCTCTAGCTCTTCTTCCCCTTCGTAGACGATGGGTACAGAGTGGAAAGTTGCAAGATACTAAAAGACTTCTATTTATGATCTGGTGTTCCTAGTGGTCAACCTCCTCCTGTAGCCTGTTTAGAGTCACTCATTAGAACAACGGTCTTCCTATTATCACTCTAAGAGACTGGGTGCCTTGTATCTAGGCGTAGAGTTATAGACCAAATATTAGCACAACAGATTCTCCTAACAAACTTGCTTCTCAAGAAATTTCTGGAGATTTAGGAGCTCCAAGCAATGGACAAAGGCCCAAATCTGTACGATTTATTTATTTCTCATTATAAATCAAAGTATTCCCACCCTCCTGCTACATGTGTATGTGTTTTCTAAGAGATGATTTGAAGCACACTGGTACAATTCAGGGAAAGCACGTGTTACCTGTTAGCACTCCCTTTCCTAGCCTTAAATTTAGTCATGCTAACGTTTTAGAGCAGAGATCTTCAACATGGGCTCGACAGCCCTGGAACCAATTGAATACCTGCTTGCAATATGAATTCTCTTCTCCAGACCTAATAGGTTAAAATTTCTGCCGCGGGTCCTAGTGATTTGTGCTGTGGGAACTTCTTCAGGTAAATCTGAAGCACTCTTCAGTGTAAGAACCCTGTTCTTGACTCTCACACTTGCTAAAGAAAATCGGTTATGGGGAAGGCTTTATGTGGACTGCAAATCTCAGCTGGGTTTTAGAGATCTGAGATTTTCATCAACTTGAATGAATTCTAATCGTATACAGACAGCAATGGCTATGCATGTAGTATACTCTGTAGGACATGGCTCTTTGCTACTTGGCGAGCATGGATTGCTTGTTTCACTCTGGACACTGGTTTTAACTGGGGAGTTTTAATGCCTTGTGTCATTATTCTATGACCACTCTCCTCATATTCCCTACTATATCCTAACTACTTTCCATGCTGTTACAGGACAAAGGCACAGGCTCCACAGAGCTGTTTTGTCTAATAGATGACTACCATTTGCTATTTAACTGACATATGCTGATACCTTTTTCTTTCATAAGAGAGGAGCTTCTGGACATGGGACGGATACTTTTTCCTTTCCACTTTAAGATTTGAACCATCCTAAGTGACACAATTAAGCCCAGGTTGCTCTACCTTGCAGCCTTTCCATTCACCTTCTAAACACCACTCGTCTTCAGGTTTGTTCTTGAAATATGTATGCGTTGAGAGGCATCTTGGCTTCTGGGTTGAGACGCTGGGTTTCTTAACTTCATCCTTTTTCAGTTCCCTGCAATGAACAATACCCATTTAAGATAGAGTTTTAGCTATGAATAGCTTCTTTCCTCATAACTTCATCTTATATTTATTGCCCAAAATGAGAGATTGAAAATCATCACCTAGCAACTGGCACGGTTTTCTCTTGTGGTACGGTTGCTTGCAATGTTTGACTATCTGAGCACTTCACGTGCTTGTCCTGGCCAAAAATGAATATAAGGGGTTTATAAATAGAACAGCACTTACACGTGCTTCACAATTACGATCACAACCTACTGAAATAAGTCCATTCGTACAGAATACTTTGTAATATATTGCTTACCTCCTCAAAGGGAGTAGCCGATTCATGCCTACCTAGGATAGCAGACGTACGGTACCTTTATGAGTTCTGTTATCTCCAGTCCTGACCTCCGGTTGGATACTGGATTTTGTGGATCTGTAAAGAAAGCAGCTAAAAACTTAAAGCGAGAAAGAATTCAAAGATATTTTTTTTTACATTGCTTCATTTCCTGTCACAAAAATTAATGCTTTGTACTCTAAAGGAGTCTTTCATCCCGAAACCTCAAAGAACTTTATAAATAAGTAAGTACGATTATCTGCATTTGTAGGTTAGGAATGATGCGCAAGTTGCTAAAAGTGCATTGTGCATTATTGCTAAGCTGAGGGAGAAGTTCATTTTGACTGCATGCAAACTGAGTTGATTTGGTTTTGCTAGTTATATTACATATATATGGCGAGAGGGAGAGGAGAGGAGGGGAGAGACATATGTATAACAGTTATATAAAATATAACAGCAGTAAACTTAGATTTCCCTGGATCTTCCTCTTTTCATAATTCCAGACCTTAGCTTCCTTCAAAGGTCCCTGTGGGGCTCTTGGTGTCTCGAGGGAGCATCTCCCCTGTGCTCAACAACTGTCCATTTCTAATGGGGCTTCTCTGCTTCACTGAGCATTAATGTTCTCAATCAGGTGCTGAAATGCAGGGCTTCCTATGGCTCTGCCGGACATGCTCACAATGTTAATCATGCCCTCAGGTGTCAGAGATGCACCGTATCCAGTGACCTGCAGTGCTGTGGGTGACTGTCTCTTCCTACTATGTATTATCTTCTCTGCAGAGGCAGTCCAAGAAAAGCATCTTAAGCTCCAGTCTTTTGCAAGTTGATTATCTTTTCAAAACAAATAGTTGTATCACTTCTTTTTGCTGTAGGCATATTTATTAGGGATGATCATTCCCATATTATAGGTCCTTTTGGTCACATGTATTTACTTATTTTTGACGGAGAGTGGAAGGAATAGACTTCCCCAGGGAAGAGCACACCAATTGGTTATAAGACACCAAATGGTTAGCACTGAAAACAAAATGCATACAACATTTCATAGACTGAGCAGGTTGTATCTATGTATTTAGGAATATATGTATACACACACATGTAACAACAATTAATGAAAAGGAAGGCCATGCATTTGAAAGAGAGAAAGGAAGGCCCTATGAGAGAATTTGGAGTGAGGAAAGGGAATGGGGAAATGATGTCTTTTTATTATAAGCTCAAAAACTAAAATAAGTAACCTATGACTTTTTAGTTTTACCCTTGAGGTTCTGGGCTCTACAATGTTGCTTAATGATGTATATTATGTTCGATTCAGAAATTAGTGACCTCTACATGATAGATGTAATGTCTAACTCCTTCATTTGTTCATGGTCTTCATCTGAGTCCTACAAACTGTTTGTCTTCTTGGTGACTTTGGCTCTTTTTTTTTTTTTTTGTCAAAAATGATGTACTCAGCTTCAAAATGACATGTTGTGGATGTAGTTTTTTTGCCCATGGGACTATCTTTTCACTTGTATAATGTAAATCAGTATGGAAATTGGATTTGCTTAAAGGAGACTGTTTTGTAACAACGCTTGAGGACATGTGTAGTTCATCCATTACCATCCCACACCAAGGCTTTGCTTGAAGTCTTAGGACTCTGCAGCTTCCTAAATGAAAGGCATATGGACAGTTATAGATATATTAAAAATAGGTATTATGAGGTTGTTACCATAGCTCAGTTGGTAGAGCACTTGCCTAGCAGGTCTGAAGCCCTGGGTTCAATCCTCAGAACTACATAACACAAGGTAGCACACGTCTTCAGTTTCAACAATGGGGAAGTGGCACCAGGAGGAGGTCAAGTCCAAGGTCATCTATCAGATGTATAGTTGGTTTGAAATTGTGGAAGGCATATGAACCCAGATACACAGTTTTAGAGATGTGGTAACTCTCTGCAACATTTGGTTTATAATTGAGGAAAGAGATAAGCAGGTAATTCAGAAACTCCAACCTTTTCCTTTGTGTTGGGAATTAAATCCAGGCCTTTTACTCGGGTCAGGCAAGAATTCTCCTACTAAGCTGCACCCTAGGCCAGAATCTTTTTCTAATTTGTTACCCAGGAGACCAAAAAGCTGCCTGACAACTCCTCTGTGGGCCTAATTATCTTCAAATACTGAAGAACACGGTCTTTCCCCTTACTTGTTCAATCTTTTCATATAAAATGATGATTTCAAATGAGTACACCTGGGCTCTGTGGTCCAATGACAAGCACATTGGACTTCTAAAAACACATCCCAGAGATGGAAAGTTTTATATGTATTTGAGGATTAAACTAGAGCACTCAAAGAAATTTCAGCATCGTGGGAGATTGCGCTGGGACCTGGACTCAGATTTTATGTGAACACTTGGACTTTCATGTCCATGCGTAGGCAGTATCTCTAAGATCCCTGTTTCATCTAGAAGCCAAGCATTTGGTTTCAGACTTGGAGATGCACACGTGAATTATTACCCGTGTGAGCAGGTGGCAACGTATCTCCCGGCCTCACTCTCCTTGTCAGGAAAATGATGCTACTGAACTCACGGGCCTCTCGTGAAAATTCAGTGCCCCTAAGGCTTGATGACTTCTGCATGGTTCCAGGCCTAATACAGATTAGCTATCATCAAGTTTGCACTTATTGCAGATGTAATGCTTGGATATTTTATTTCAAAATTAGTATGTTTTATGAATACAGGAAACGCTCCAAAGCAACCTTAAGATGTCATGTTCTAAGGTTTATGGACCCGGGACTTTGCAGTCCTTTTTCCAAATTTCTAAGACAACAACCTCTGCAATCAATACGGCAAATCCATTTCATTAAATTGTGACTTTTTGAGGTTTATATAGTACATGTCAATATAAATACAAACCCAATTATTTATTTTTTTCTGAGACAAGGTTTCTTTGTGCAGTCCCAACTGTCCTGAAACTAGCCCAAAGAGGAGGCTGCCTTAGAACTCACAGAGAGCCACCTGCCTCTGACTCCCAAGTGCTGGGATTAAAGGCACGAGTCACCACTGCCCAGCTTCAAATCTAAGTCTTACATTTATGATTAATTGATTTTTGATGTGGGTGCCAAGAGTGGGGGCAAATGGTTCTTTAAAAATATTTTTGGAACAACTAAGTCTGCAAAAAATAACTGGACTCTCCACTTATCCTTCATATAAAAATTGACTCAACTTGGGTTGTAATTGACTTAGATGTAAAAAAAACCTGAAAACTATGAATGCCAGAGAAAGTGACCTAAGAAGAGTGAATCTTTCTTTTCAAGGTTTGGGTTCTTTTCTTTTTTAAGATCTCAAAATACAGATGCCAAGCAGAGGGGGACAGACAAATTGCATTACACAAATTGGGATTCTGACAAATTAAAAATTTAAGTGTCACAAATGAAACTGTCAAAAAGTGTGGTCGTTTATTTGGGATACAGTTTAATAAGAACAGAATACACACAGGTTTACAGAATACAGTACTAAACCGTGCTCCTCCGAAGACGCAGGCAGACCAGGTAGACCGGCGATCCGCAGAGAGAGCGACTGCTTCCCACGTGGGTCGTTTTATACCTCTTGGGACCTGGTGGTCCAGCCCCGTTAATTAATTAACAGCTAATTGAGGGCGGAATAATTAGCTAATGGCGGGGTGTGGCTATAAGCCGAATAGGCCAAGACCATTCCCCTTCAAAAAAGACAAAACAAACCTGACAGAATGGGAGAAAATATTCACATATAACTCATAAGAGACTCTGACCCAAAATATATAAGTACTTTCACAAAATTCAACTGATCACATGGAAATATGGTCAAATGATATCAACAGATCATCTCTCCAAGGAGTATATAAATAACCAATAAATACATGAACGAAACCCACTCTCATTAATCACTTGGTGGTACAAAGGAAAACAATACTGAAATTCCATCTCTCACTAGGGTGGCTATAACCAGAGTGTTGGGAAGTCATTGTTAGAGAGGATGGAGAGAGACCACAAGTCTCAAATATTGCTGGCAGAATGTGAAGTGGTTCAGTCATCCTGGCAAATGGTCTGAAGGTCCTTAGTAGTGAAGGGGACGGTTCCTCTAAGACTGAACAACAAACAAACAAACAAAAGAAAATCAGTTTGTTCTGTGATACTTCCTGGGGGAGACACGCACAAACGCCTGTGCACCCCAGACAGGGAGCCTACAATAGACTGAAATATGGATACCTCTATAGGCCAGTTTGGTAAACCAATGAATTTTATTGGGGTTATTTACAGAAAGTTGGGGAAGGGGTTACTTACAGGAGGAGAAATGATTCAAAGATAGTTGTTAGCACCCATGTCGACCCCTGTATGGGGACGGCTCATGAATCCTGAAAACTTAGAGCCCACTGCACAGCCCGCCAGCAGCTCAACAGGTTGAAGAGTGTCCTTTCCAGGTAGGTCAGTAGATCTTAGACCGTTTCGGGCAGTGCAACCGGCCATTGGCTCTTCTAGGCACTGTGACTGGTCTCTACTTCAAGCTGCTTGTTTTGTCTTTGTTTTTCGAGGCAGCTGATCTGAGTCTTTTCTAGGAAGCTCGGCTTGTCTGAGAGGGACTCTCAGGAGTTTTGACTTCTTGTACACTCTTGAGGAGGTAAGGGACCTAGAGAATCTGGTCAGTTTTAGGATCTTCCTGAAACCAGTTTGAGTTGTTTCTTTCTATCTTAATGAGTTTTGTTTCAGAGCAGAGTGTTTAACCTCTCCTGTTTCACCTATCTGTAAAAATCCTGTCTTAAAATATTCCATTGTTGGAAACTTCCAGATACTATAAGGGTGACCCTAGTGAAGATGCCTAGTAATGGGGAAATACCAAGCCTGAGCCGGCCATCTTTTGTAACTAGACAAGGCTTCCAGTGGAGGGACTGGGACGCTGTCTTTGTTAGCGTTTCTATTGCTGTGAAGAGACACGATGATCCCAGCAACTCTTATAAGGAAAACATTTAACTGAGGGGGCTCAGAGTTTCAGAGCTTCAGTCCATTAGCATCATGGCGGGGAGCTTGGTGGCATGCAGGCGGAGGACGCGCTGGAGGAGTAGCTGAGAATCCTATATCTTTTTTTTTTAAATAAACTTTCTTTTTTTTTATTCTTTGTGTTTATCACATCATGCATCTCTATTTCATTCATTTACTGTCCCTTCACACCTGCCCTGTGCTTTTGCAACCTCCCTCCAAAATAAAGTAAAATTTAAGAGGAAAAAAATTAAAGTTAAATTAAAAAGAAAAAATATAAAAGGCAAAAATCTCATCAAGGAAGCTGTAGTGTGACACAGCGAGTCATGCAGTAAACTCTTTTGTCTCTATATCTTTATGTGCAAGTGCTCATCACAGAGAGTCATTGGTCTGGCTTGAGGGAGAGTCCTTCCATCTCACACGTGACAGGAAGTCGACTGAGGCACTGGGTGGTCTCCTGAGCACAGGAAACCTCAAAGCCCTCCCCCATAGTGACACTTTTTCTCCAACATGGCCATACCTACTCAAACAAAGTCATACCTTTTAATAGTACCTCTCCCTATGAGATTATGGGGGTCAATTATATTCAAATTACCATACCAACTCAGCCATAAAACCTTTGACGTATAATTTGTCCTGCTTGCAAGATGTGATGGGATAAAGGTTACACAGAATGGTGGGAGTAGCCAACCAATGGCTAATCCAACTTGAGGTCAATGCCATGAGAAGGAGCCTATGCCTGGCGTTGCCTAGAGGGCCAGAAACCAGAGGTAGGATAGCCCAGAGATCTAGGATAGAACCAAACATGACTGGCAGAAGAAAAAAGAGAATGACATCAATGAAAAGATTCCTAATGATATTCTGCTACACTCATAGACGGGAACCTAGCATAATCTTCATCAGAGAGACTTCATCCAGCAACTGATGGGGACAGATGCAGAGACTCACAGCCAAATATTATGTGGAGCTTGGGGGTAGAGGAAGAAGGGGAGGAAGGATTGTGGGCACCGGAAGGGTCAAGGAAACCACAAGAAAACCCACAGAATTAACTGACCAGGGCTCATAGGGGCTCACAAAGACTGTATGAATAACCAGGGACCCTGAATGGTCCTCTGAGCTAAGTCCTCTGTATATATGTCATCGTGTGTAACTTGGCGTTCTTGTGGGACTGCTAACAGAGGGAGCAAGGGCTGTCTTTGACCCCTTTGCCTGCTTTTGGGACCCTTTT
>JAQHUG010000348.1:565793-595249 GCA_028555095.1 Dicrostonyx torquatus | reverse complement strand
GAGAGTGACACTGGGCCTGGCTTGATCATGTGAAATCTTAAAGTCCACCACTGGGGAAACACTTCTTCCAATAAGGTTACACCTACTCCAACAAGGCCACACTTCCGAATAGTGCTACTCCCTGTGAGTCTATGGGGTCATTTTCATTCAAACTACCACAATGTATAAGCTGTAGACTGCCTAAAGTTCTGATCATTGTGAAGACTTCGCTTAACTGGTGTTCTTTACGGTTGTCCACATGGATCTATAATGTAGTAGTTGTCTACTTCCAGGTGATGCCTGCACATAAGGCAGATCCATGTGTAAATCACACCTTTGGCTCCTCTTCCTTATAAACTATAGATCATCCTCTTTGAGGCCTTGTGTACATGTTTGGGGACATAAGACATTGCAACAAGACTAGAACCATAGGCAACTTGGTAACTTCATGTAATTCGTTTATCCTTTTTAAACTTGCTTGGGCCTACTCACATATGTACCATTTCCATTGGATGATGGATTGTTGTTAGGCAAGTCCAACTTTATGGTTTGGTAGATCAGATAACATTCATAATGAGGAGTTGAAGTTGTATCGTAACTTGGTGACCCATTGTCAAATATCCCATTGTTATAAAAGCCCCCTAGCTGGCCATGAACTGCTTCTCAAAGGTAGTATAGTTGTCTGAGGATAACAACAAGGCTCTGCTCCAGAATCCTACGGATGTTTGCTTGGGATTCACTTCTTTTTTTTTTTTTTTTTTTTTTTTGGGATTCACTTCTGAAGGCCTTCCAAAATTTCCAACAGCACTTATTTCTGCCTCTGACACCTCAGCTAACCTTGGGTCCACTGGATCACAAGGCTGAAGCTCTCATAGCAGCCTGAACCTGTTAAAGAGCCTTCTTCTGCTCTAGGGCCCACAATAAACTAACCCTTAGGAGAAGGGTGTCACTAAAGTGCCACAGGTGTGAAGCCAAAGGTTTGTAACAATAACAATGCAATGGTTAGATAGAGTTTTGCACAATGACACCCATTTCCACATCCCAGCTTGCCCTTCTTCCACATTCCCCAGCTCTCCCCTAACTGTCTTGCTGTTAAGCAGGGTCATGAGACTCACCCTCTCTGATGGGTCATGGCTGTTCATGTTTCATGGCCATTCCTCCTGTTGTTTCTTGGGCATTGGGGTGCAATGTTTTCTAAATGTGGGAACTTCCTATATCAGCTGCACATGAGTACTATGAGGAGCAAAATCTACCAACCAATGCGGGGACTAATATGTACAAGAATTCATGTTTGCTGTGCTAGCCTGTTAAAATTTCAGGTTTCATTTTTTTGTGACCACAGAGTTATCTCATCCATTATGACTAATGCTAAATTTCTAGTCACATCTTGGTTATTCTGTTCTGAGGCTCTTGCTATTCTGAGCCTCCATTTTCTCATTTGTGAAGTAGAAATAATAGTGCTTTGGGCAAAGCCCAGCTGAATGTTTCCTCGGTCTTGCTTGCTCGCCCACCTAAATTCCTAGAAATTCTTATTCTGTCCATCTGTGGACCTGCTTTTCCAGGAGAGCCCGGACAATTAGAGGGAAATGTCTTCAAGAGCACTCTGACTGGGGTAGGTCTGTCACTTCCCCAGTTCAGTTCCAGAATTGGTTTGGAGCTGAGAGAAAGAACATCTTTCTATCTTCTTCTATAAGTCTGGGTCTATAATACATCATCTTTCCCTTATGAAAGAGGATAGTGCGTATGGGTATTGATACACAGAACCGAAAGGTCCATTTAGCTTTGCTTTTCCTATTATACCATCCAATAAGCCATCTTTTTTTCTGTGCCTAAGGTAGCTTGAGTCTCATGCAAGCAAAAGAGTCCTGACCAATGCCGGCACCTTGCTGTTATTACAAGGATTCAATAAAGCAATGCATTCAAGTGTCTGTCACATTACAAAGGCTCCAGACATGACTGCTATTGTGGCTGAGGTTGGTGGCTCGGGGCCTAGTGTTCATGAGCACAATATCTTGCCCATTCATAGGTCTCAATCCTTTAGGTAACCTTAAGATTTGATGAGCTCATAAACTGAGACCATATTATTTGGGGCCCTACAGAATTTTCTCCACCTGGATGCATGTGGTTGCTTTGCCATTTGATGCCTTGGAGGGACCTCATAAGAAACAGCTCTTTGGAAACTTTTATTATATATGCTTCAGGGGTGCTGTCTGCTGCTTCATTCAGAACCCCACCTACAAGGACACATTCAAACTTTCTTCTCGGGCTTATATGGGAAGGAAAACTTGACTTTCCCTAAAGTGGTAATTTTCCATTGCTTTACATCCCCATCAGAGAAGACTGAATTCACCTTGCAGAAGTTGGAGACATAGCTCTAAGCACAGTAAACACACTTTCTGCTATTTTCTTTTAAAAATTCATGGGATATAAAAAGTCACCTTCTTCATGATGTAGCCATGTTTATTTTTATGGACACTATAAATCCTGCATCAAGTCATGCTGATTACTTTAATGTTAATGTGGAATCTGTGGCTCCTCTTTGATAACTATGGCTAAAGTGCAGAGGCTTCAGCTGAATTCTAGGCGTTGTCTAATCGCTCGTCCCTTTCCCTGATCCCAGGTTAATGCTTAGCTTTTTATCTGATGGTATACTTTTTAATGAATATCTCACTTTGGGGAAATAAATAGGCTATAAATAAATAGGAACACTCCTATGAACATATTAACAAGCTTGAAATTTTATCACACGAGGCTTAGTTTCCTGCTAACAGCCTTCCTATCTCCAACTGTGCACAGAGGTGCTTCAAATTTTGACAAAGAAAGCACAAAAGGTAATAGCTGATTTTCTCTGTGAAAATCCCAAGTCCCAAGTCTTAACTGGAAGAGAATGCATCGATATCAGAGTTGGGTGACAGAGGCTAGAATCAGCATTTGAGAGAACAGGTCTATTCTATTATTTGTTATTTATTTATTTACTTATTTATTTTAGCTAAAGAAAACAGGAAAATGTACTTTGTTGCCAGCAGTTTTCACTGTAGCTTCAGCTTAACACATTGAGACAGCAATTATATAACAACAGTCGTTTCCCAAGGATCAGTTGAATGGGACTGAGCTGGTTTTTTGGATGTCTTTAGAGGCCCTGCAGAGTTTATAGTTGCATAAAGAGGACTAAAAAAATCCAACAGGTGTCAACTTCTTTGGCTCTTCTTGCGCTGAGCAAATACAGACATTGTTCTGTATGAGTCCTGGATCTTGCCTTGTCCATTTCTTGCCGTAGTCACAGGCTCCCCAACTTCGTCTCCACTCTTCCTAAGCCAAGAACCTTGGTTTCTGTTGAAAGCCACATATGAAGTGGCATTTCATTTGTATATTAATAAATAAAATTTGCCTCAAGATGTGAGAGTAAAACAGCTCCACTGGTCACCCTTACACACCAGGCAGTGACAACACACACCTTTAATCCCAGTTGCCACACTAGTTGCCATAGAAACCCGGTGGTGCACACCTTTAATCCCAGTGGTGTACACCTTTAATCCCAGTCCTAGAGAGGAATATAAAATGGGGGGAGACAGTTCTTACACACAGTCTCACTCTGAGATCCTGGAGGCAGGATGGCCATTTTGGACTGAGGTTGAGGTAAGAGCTCGAGGCTGGCTGTTTTGCTTTTTGGATCTTTAGTTTGAATCCCAATTTTTGTCTCTGAGTTTTTATTTGCTTCACACATTTTTTTATTGGCTATATTTCTTCTTTATCAATTCAATTCTATGCTGTTGTTTAAGGCAAGAATTCTCAAAGTGGAAAACATTAAGAAGGTTTTTTTTTTGTTTGTTTTTTTTACTCACTGAAGAACATACACCAAAGTTTGCATGTTAGGTGCTGTTATGATTTGAATGAGAATTGTCCCCCAAAAGCTCATGTGTTGGAACACTTTGTGGAGTTATTTGGGAATGTTATAGGAATTTCACGGCTTGGAGCCTTGTGGAAAGAAGTACATCACTGAGGGTGAGTTTCAAGAGTTTCTAACCTCACCCCACTTCCGGTCTGCTCTCATGTGATTGAAGATGTGTTCACTTGGCTTCCTGTTCCCAGAGCTGCCATGACCCCCGCCCCCCCTGTTCTTAGGGCCTCTCATGAGGATCCATAAGTCAAAATAAACTCTTTCTTCTGTAAGTTGTTCTTGGTCCTGGTATTTTATTACAGCGACAAAACAGATACATTGTAAAAGAAACTACCTGTAGCTTCTTACAGTGTTCTACAAACATTTTGTATACAAGAAACACTATATATGAAAGTCAATGTACTTAGGACAGTGGGGTAACACTAAGGCTGACACCAAAATTAGTTATTGGAGAGGACTTGGGACATTTTCAACACAAAAAAATGATACATTTTTGGGCTGATATGCCATTGTTCTAACTCATTGATTCTCAACTTGTGGGTCATGACCTCTTTGGCAAACCTCCATATCCAAAAACATTTACATTATGATTCATAACAGTAGCAAAATTACAGTTATTAGGTAGTCACAAAAATAATTGTATGAATGGGAGTCACTACAACATGAAGGACTGTATTAAAGGGTCACAGCATTAGGAAGGTTGAGAATCACTGTTTTAACTGATTATTTCATGTTATACAAATGTGCTCAATCATCATATTTTATATGCCTCATGAGTATACAAAATTTTATGTGCCACTTGAAAATGAGAATGTAGGGGGCTGGAGAGATGGCTCAGAGGTTAAGAGCACTGACTGCTCTTCCAGAGGTCCTGAGTTCAATTCCCAGCAACCACATGGTGACTCACAGCCATCTATAATAAGATCTGGTGCCCTCTTCTGGCATGGAAGCATACATGGAAGGAATGTTGTATACATAATAAATAAATAAACCTTAAAAAAGTGAGAATGTAGCCGAGCGGTAGTGGCGCACGCCTTTAATCCCAGCATTTGGAGGCAGAGGCAGGCGGATCTTTGTGAGGTCAAGACCAGCCTGGTCTACAAGAGCTAGTTCCAGGACAGGCTCCAAAGCCACAGAGAAACCCTGTCTCGAAAAATCAAAATGAATAAAATAAATAAATAAATAAATAAATAAATAAATAAATAAATAAATAAATGAATGAGAATGTATCTGGGCCTGCCTGTAATTCTGATACTCCACAAAGCAGAGTGAGGAAGGATTTATCACAAATCTAGAGCCAGTTGGGTCTACATAGTGAGCTTTAGGCCAGCTGGAGTGTACTAGCAACACTCATTTTTAAAAAGCCAATAATAAGGAAAAACTAATAAATGCATTTTGTGATTTAATGAGATTAAGAGTCACTATGCAAGGGATTAATTGCCTGGCAGAATATCTTGTGGGGCATACTGTGTAGTGGTTGATAGTGCATGATTCTAAGTGCCTGGGGTAGTTGTATGGTCTGGTCTAAGAAAGTTTCCACTATCTCTTTCCTTGCAAAAGGGAGTATAACATAGAAAAGTATCATAGAAATTAAACAAGATGCTTGAACCATAGCAAACAGTCAGTGACTACAGCTACTTTCTTCAGTAGGAGAAATTAAGCCTCATTTAAGAGACTGTGCGTTAGGACTGTTTCTCATTTTAATAATTTTTATTTCTTTAAGAGTCTGTCTTTAAGTCGGGATGTGGTGGCGCACGCCTTTAATCCCAGCACTCGGGAGGCAGAGGCAGGCGGATCTTTGTGAGTTCGAGACCAGCCTGGTCTACAAGAGTTAGTTCCAGGACAAAAGAGTCTGTCTTTAAGACTGTCCTTAAGAGTTTAAAAATTCATTCTGTTTTCATGATTGATTAGCAATACTCAATATTTTGGAATATAATAGAAAAATATTCTGGGAATACCAAGGTGAGGATTTACCCAGGCTCAAAAACATGAAAAGATGAAAAGTCTGCTAGGTGTTTCCTTAAAACATTGCCTGCCTCTCCACCCTTCCTTCACCAACTTTTCTACACTTGAGAATACATACGTGCACAAAGACAAGCACACTTTTAGAAATACTATCTCTTAGGAGCTACAATTATTTTTTTACGACATAGTCTGGATTTACCCTCTAATTTGCCTAATTTAAGTTTTAAACAGACTGTCATCAAAGGAAGACTACCCATGAAACCATCAGTTTGGTGTTACTTATCCTTTCAAACTATTTAAAACACTTCTTCCTTGGTATTATTGTATCTAAGAATAATTTTTTAAATGATTTTATTTTTTGGCTCCATCAATGAAAATCAACACCTGCTCATGTTGCTGAAGTTACCAACTGTGGGTCTCTGTGCTTGAGTGATTGCTCAAACTGTGGTCCAAGTTCTTGTTTTCATTGGAAAAAAACACTTGTGAGACAAAAATATGTAAGATGAAAAGTATTTTTAGTCTTAAGAAGGAAAGAAAGCTACAGTATGCTAATTGCTTCTAGAGTGTCTACATGCAAGATTGTATATTATTTATTTCTTTTTCTGTATTTTATATACATGTTTGCCTGAATTTCTGTATGCTACATATGTGCCTCATGACTGTAGAGTCCTGGAGAGAATACGGGATCCCCTGGAACTGAAGTTGCAGAAGGCTATAAACCATTATGTGGATACCGGGAATTGAACCAGGGTGCTCTGGAAGAGCCTCCAGTGTTCTTTTTTTTTTTTGGTTTTTCGAGACAGGGTTTCTCTGTGGCTTTGGAGCCTGTCCTGGAACTAGCTCTTGTAGACCAGGCTGGTCTCGAACTCACAGAGATCCACCTGACTCTGCCTCCCGAGTGCTGGGATTAAAGGCGTGCACCACCACTGCCCGGCTGCCTCCAGTGTTCTTAACAACAGAGGCATTGTCATTCCAGCTCCTGTGGATTGCATATTTTTGAAAATAAAATCAGAGACAAGACTGTATGTCAATAGAATTGACACAAATATGTGCATAAAGGGACAATGGACTCTTTATCCCAAACCTTGACTATTCCAGAACAGAAGACTAAGATCTAGAGGGATGTAAGGTTTGGGCAGAGTTCTCCAACTGTTTGGCCACCTTCCATGCATCCCAGTGACAGGGTTAGGCCAGGATGGGACAGGCTCAGGGAACTGATCATGAAGTGGCTGCTCTGTGACTATTTATTCATGCAAACAGCCAACTTGTTTCTCTCCTGCTACCCCACAGGTATTCTGGCAGAGGCCTATCTTTTCACCTCTTCTTTCCTGGGGGACTCTCCTCTCACTTTATTGGGATAACACCGCTGTTTAGTCACCAAATGCCTTAGAACAGCATTCCCCAAAATGCCTTTTCTACAGGTTAATTGCTATTCTCTGGCGGAAAAGAGCCGATGCTTGAGTGAATTTTGAAAATGCTGTACTGAACAAAGATGTAAGATAATTTCCTGCAAGACTTCTCAGGGCCTTTCTTATGTTAATGCGAGGCTTTGGGTCTCCAGGAGAACATAAAGAACCTGGGCTCTGTCTTCAGACTCACCTGACTGTGGGCAGTAGTGCACCAACTCTCTCCAATCCCAGCATCTGACTACAAACGAGGCTAAAATTATTATCTGACCAGGGGCAGGGGAATTTGCATTTTAGTAAAGGATACTTATTTACAGAAGAGCATCCTTCATCTTGGATTGCAAGATTTTGGGTTTTTGTTCGTTTTTTTTCTTTTGTTTTTAATCAGGTTTTTGTTTTATATGATTTTCTGTTTGCATATAGCATACTCTGTTGACATTCATCCCCCAACTGCCTCCCACTCCTGTGAATACTCACCCCCTCCTTCCTTCACGTGATTTATTTTCCCACTGCTGTACGAACAGGTCTTGTGCAGGTGGTCACAGCTGCTGTATGTCCAGGACTGCAGTGGCCACGCCCTATCCAGAAGGCAGCATCTTCTAAGTTTTATAGCACTCCTGCCAGTTATCTGGCTGTCACAGTGGAAACCTCCCACCTTTGTGATGCTCCCTGGACCTCAGTGTAGGTGACATAGATGTCCCTTTTAGGACTGAGCACTCAGGAGTCCTTTCCTCTCCATTCTTTGACAAGTTATGAGTCTCTGTGTTGACTATTGCTCACTGCCAAAAGAAATGTCTCTGGCTGTGGGTGAGAGCTACACAAATGTAAATATTTAGAAGGCGGTCTACATGTCTATTTAACAAAATATCAGTAGCATGGTGGGGGACAACTGTCAATCATGTTTTAAATAAATTCTGATTGGCCAGGCAGGAAGTATAGGCAGGTCAACCAGACAGGAAGTAGAGGCAGGGTGATGAGAATGGCTGGGAAGAAGGAAGCTCTTCCTGCATTCCTGCGCTGACCACTGAAGAGGCAACATGTGACGAGAAAGGTTCCAGCCATGTGGCTAATATAGATAAGAACAATGAGTTAATATTAGTTACAAGAGCTAGTAAAAAGCCTGAGCTAATGGGCCAATCAGTTTATAATCTTATGGAGACCTCTGTGTGATTTTCTTTGGGGCTTGCTGGCTGTGGGGTACTGGGTGGGACAGAAACCCCAACTAGCAGGCCCCTCATGTTACAGTAGCAGATTTCCTTGTGGGGCCTGTGAGCTTCCAGGCATAGGCTTTTGATCAAGTTTATAGTACTGAATATATATTCCCTCCAGCAGAGCTGACCTTAGGGAATGTAAGCCCTTTATAATCAGAACATGTCACTTACCTCTGAGTTACCCAACACCCAACAGTGCCATGGATATAGTTCCTGGTTCATAGCGCAATGTCCAACCATGTTCATTAAACGAATCCACATAAACATTTGCAAAGCTTGCTTGGCTTACTTTCTATGGGTAGAACTGGAGCTACCATTGACAAACACATCAGTCTATCCACTTTTCAACCAATGATCTTGAAGTCTCGAGGCAAGAATTTCTATGAAAAGAAATACAAGAAAAATTGATAATAAATTTTAAGAGAAACGTGTTATGATGGGCTTTCCAGTCCACTGATACCTGAAGAAAGTTCAGTGCTTATTAGCTCTGAGTGATTTGGTGGGGCAGAATCTGGACAACAGATAAGACTGGACAAGGAAAATAATGGGGGAATTATATGGGAAAAAACCCTGAGATTTAGAAGGACTTTCCTAAAGGAGAAATGGAAATAAGAGAAACAGCTGTCTTTGGGTGGAGGATAAATGAGATACTTTCTGTGTAACACACAACTAAACTCACAGCCACCGAGAAGCCCTACATTTTCTGAAGGTGACTTTGAACTTACGATCTTCCTGCCTTCTCCTCTGAAGTGCCATGGTTATACAGTGCACCCCTATGACTCCTACACCTGGCTCCTCTGTGCTTTCAAAATTTGCTGAAGCATCAAGAAATACCGGGCAATGCTTTTCTACATATTTCATACCCCCATGGATATCCCAGCAAAGATTGGGTTATGGGGGCACAACAGGGTTTGAGTTCTAAACGAAAATGAAAAGATGAGGAAAACCAGATTCTCAGCAAGTCTGTATGCGGGTCTTCTGAGAATGAGACCGTCTTTCCTTGAGGAACAACAGTGTACAGCTTTCTTTATTTAGTCCTATTTTGTATTATCCCGGGCTGTACAAAAAGAGAAGCATGTGATTGTCTTTATTCAAGCTTCTCTTGGGGTTATTTTATCGATATTCATACACTAGTCACAAAAGATAATGGAAAGTTATTTGACAAGGTGCATACATCTCTATACACTGAAGAAAGCTATCTGAGAAACAGAAAGTACAGCAACTTCAGTGCTTTCAGAAACATAACAAACCTCCGTAACCAGGGACATCTCTTGGCAAAATGAATCAACAGGAACCTGGGATGCACTTTGGATTTCTTTAGTAAAAGGGGAGGCAGAAATGTGCGAGCTAATCGCAAAAGAGCTGAGATCTACCAGGGATCTCCTGAAGGCAAGACTGGAAATAGAAAGATGCAGATGTCTTTGGGTAGACTTTACTGCATCTCATGGAAGGATTTTCTAGGATTCTGAATAATCTTTTGTCAATAAATTATTTTGATGGTCTCAACTGAACTTCTCACAGGCACCCCTGCTCTTGAGCCAAATATAGCTGCCTTGTTTACCTAAAGAAGCAGGAATCTCTAAGTTCTGAGATGACCAGAAGGCCTCGAATTGCATTTGCCCATTCCAAGTCTAGGGGGAACTTGGTGCCTAGCATTTTCCCCTTTCTCAGATAACACACATGACTTTGTCCTTTATAATGACATTTTCTTAATAAAGCATAGAAGGGTTGTGAGATCCAGTTAGGGAAAAAGAAAACGAGTTGGGAAGAACATGACTAAATTTTAAAGTTTGATTCAGCTCTCTTGACATTTCTTTTCAACTTACTAGTAGCAAATATTTCTATATAATGTTTAATTATGCCATTTTCATACACTTATATAGTGTAAGTTAACTATACGCATACCTTCCATTATCCTCATGCCTTCTTGCTGCATCAACTAATCTGCATCCTCTTCTCAGATCCTCCTCCTTTTCCGTCTTTGGAGGTGTATGTGACTTAATGGTTTTCATTAGGGTTGATTTTAGAAGCATGAGGGAAAGGATTTTCACAGGAGCAGGGGCACCTCATCATTGGCGCATCACTGAAGAAATTCTGTCTCTCCCCAGCAACCATAAACTGCCTCTAAATCTTCACACAGGGCTGGGACCTTATGAATCCCTCTTCTGTCCCTGGTAGCATGGTGACAGGCCCTGTCTTGTCTAGGTCTTGTACAAAGGATCACAGGAACTGTGGGTTCAAGTGTGCAGTGACCAAGTCATGCCTGGAATGCAGCATTCCACAACACTCCTCCCTTCCACTGCTCTTCTATCTGCCCACCCCTTCTTCTGCAGTGCTCTTGGAGCTTTGGAGGGGATGCTATACATACCCCACTTAGAGCTGAGCATCCAACAGCAATTCTTCTCAACACTATGGCTAGTTCAGAGTCTTTAAAGTTGATGCTGCTCACTGTAAAAACGAAGTCATTCTGACCGAAGCTAACAGTAGCATTAATACATAAAGATAGACATAATTCTTTATAATGCAGTCTGAGGAATGTATCATATCCATTTAACAAAGCAACAGATGACGCTTCCCCACCAGGACCCATGATGCTCCCAGTCACAGAATTTTGAAAAGGTTTACAGGTTTACAGTACCAGATATGGAGTGGGCTTAAAATCCAAATCAGGAAGTGATGGGTTATTCTCATAATACACTTGTCACTGCTGTATCAATGATGGTCTCCCTCAGATTTTCCTCAGCACCCAGGAAAGAAGTATGTTGTAGGGTCCACAGTTGCCATTTGGCACTTCTTAGGCAGCTATGATGGGCCAAGAAGTGAGGTTAAAAATATAAATGAGTGTTTTACCCTAAAGGAAAAGGATAAATGGAAAAGAAGAGGGTGAAAGAGAAATATAGAAACAGGGAGAGAAAGAGAGAGAGAGAGAGAGAGAGAGAGAGAGAGAGAGAGAGAGAGAGAGAAGAGAAGAGAAGAGAAGAGAAGAGAAGAGAAGAGAAAGATGAGATGATGTGTGGTAGAAGGGACAGCAGAAAAATGTATCTGGGCAAACAAAAAGAGAGAGACCAATTTAATGGAGGGAAAGGAAGAAACAAGAAGAGGCAAGAAGAGAAGATGCAGTGGTCAGGAGCGATCCCAGAAATGACAAGATGAGAATATCTTTTCGGGGGGTAGGAGTATGGTTTCTCTACCTTCTAAAGAGACTACAGGAACAACAAGACTTGCGCATTAACTGTTCCAAAGCTGTGTATGGAGGAGCAGAGAAAAAATGTGTGCTTGGGGTTAGAAGGTATGCAGAGTTCCGAGGACTTCTGCATCCACACAGTGAGTTCATCTCGAAGGTTGTCGTGAGACTTTGCTCTGGGAATAAAAGCAAAACCAAACACTGGTGTCTTCTTGTGATGCAGGATCTTTCCTGTCTGGAAAAGATGCCTTTCTTCAGCTCTTGTTGAGTCAGTCCACAGTCAGTCACGTCCTGGTGTCTATATGTGTTTATTAAAATAAACGAGGAGGTAAAAAGCAGTAATTTAGAGCAGGAGCAGATAAACCACCTCGTTCATACGTGGTGCATCTTAGTATTCTGGAAGTTAAGTTTTAATAAAAATTATATATATATATATGTATATATTTGGTAATATGTATAAATGAGCAAGAAAGGTATCTAGATGTTTGCTGAGCTACGCCAAGGCTTATGCTGAATGTGTCTAACAGCATTGGCTTTTAACTCCAGGGGTCTGAATTAGGTGTTATTTGAAAGTCTGTATCTATTGACAAAAAGACAGGTTTCCTATACTTGGTCACCACCTGAAAGAAATGCAGACAGGAGGTATTGGGAAATGTCATTGTCCATGCTACCATGGGCATTTAAGACTCCTGTCTACAAGAGCAAATTGAGCCAAGATCTTTAGTCCCCTCTTTTCTCTGATATGTTATGATGTCTGAGGACAAAGGGTATTGTGGCTTTTGTCCATCTGTGCTCAATACTCAAGCCTTCAACAGAAAGAGCAACCCCATTGGTGGGCTTCATTACTGGGGGGAAATTCTGTGTGCTGGGAGGAAGGCCACCAATTCATCTCCTATACATTATTTCTCCAGGAAACACAGCATAATTGAGGACAATTTTCCACCATGAATTGCATCATTAGCTAACACAGGGAAAGTGAAATGCTGTTAACTTTCCTTTTTCTTCTACAAAGCTGATGAGCTGAAGAAAATAGAAATGAAAAGTTTAATGCTATTTTTTTTCCGTTTGCCAAGGATATATGTTGAAAATCAGAATCAAAACACTTTTACACGGTAATAGAAATCCCACATTTTAATACATTGCCATGCACATAAGGAGTCAAATAATGCCGAATACAAAATAGTCAAATATACAAAATGATAAAGCCGATTTTTAAACCTGATAGAGACCATGCTCACGGATACAAGTGGGCAGAAATCTGTACACTTTTATTTTTATCAATTTAAAAAGACTCACGCCCCATCCTAGTCTTCATGAAGAAAACCCAAAATAGAAAGAAATATTCTAAGAAAATATAAAGGAGACCCAAAGGGAATTGGCAAGTTGGTAGCTGCTCAAGATACATAAGTCAGTGGCTCAAAATTATGGTGCACAATAACTCTTATGCTTAGAGAAGAAATGTTTTCTAAACATCAGATACCGTGGAGCCCAGGAATGTGGACATCCAGCAGAAAAGGCACTCTTGTTTTTGCCACATAACCTAATTGTGTCTTTCTAAGTCTGGGCCTGGAACCCTTTCTGGAGTGAAAAAGAAAAGAAAAAAAAGTGAACAAAGGAAAAATAAAAGCAGAACAATTGTGGGTAATGGATAAAGGAAATTCCAATTTAATGAACCAATCTTGGGAGCCCAACACAATTAAGATCACTGCTCTTAACTAACTGTGCACTTAAGGAAGCTGTAATGTCTACAGTCTCTATGGACTACTATGGCATGAAATGTACTTTTTAGTCTTGCTGTTCAAAGAATGAACCAGTCTGTTTTCTTTTGTTCTACATTGGATTTCTTCCCTCCGACTTTGTTATTTTAGGAGAGAGGTATTTTCCTTCCTTCCATCTTTTGCAGAGCTGGAGATTGTACCCGGCTCCTTTTATACATTAGGGCAAGCACTCCACCACAGAACTGCAACCTCCACCCCCTCAGACTCAGTAGAGCTCACTGCTGTTCTCTTTAATATTTACCAAATGATTTTTTTTCCTTATTTCTTTTCTAGAACAAATACTAACATGCAATAGCACCTGACCAAGGAAATCTTGATGCCCTCAGCTTGCCAACTGCACATGCTCTGTGGCCTTGTTCCGTCTGAAGTTTGGGAGTCTTTGCTTGTCCCTGTCTCTGGGTAGGTCACTGTTCTCTGAGCCTTGGAGAGAGGGATTGGTGATAAAGTGGATGCCGCCCGTGAAGGCTCTGAAAACCATCTCCAGTATCTAAGGAAAAGCTTGTGTGTGTCGGTATCATTATCTGTGTGTGTGTGTGTGTGTGTGTGTGTGTGTGTGGTGTATCTGTGTTTGTCGGTGTCATTATATCTGTGTGTTGGTGTCTGTATGGTCTGTGCATTGATGTTTGTATGTCTGTGTGTGTCTTTGTGTTATGTGTGTGTCAGTGCCTGTATGTCTGTGTGTGTGTCTGTGTGTTCAACCATTCATGTGTATGTGTGTTCACACACACACATGCAGAATACCATGTATTACTTTCTCATTCTTCCTTTTCTTCTTTTAATCCCAGAGTGGAGGCTTGGTAATAATAGTTTTTGAAGAAAAAAAAACAAACCAAAGATGAGGAACAGTATCATTAACAAAGCCCGTAACCCAGTTTGCCATGACAATTATCTGTAAATATGTGGTATGGGAAAACTTTACCCTTTAGACCTTCCTAGTCCTCAAACAACCCTGTCTGCTGAGGGACAGAGAGCATCCCAGAAAGGCTAAGACCCAAAGCCTCCAGCAATTGCTATTACTCCACCATTCTTGAATTCAAAACAGTTTCTTTCCCTTTATCAGTGAAGTGCCAATCTCTACAAAGCCCTAAGAATAACGTAAGTATATAAACCACAGCAGATCAATAGTTTCTTTTCTCAGGTGCTTTTTACTGCTAATCTGTAATTTTGTTACAATATTGATCTTTCCTAAAATTTCATGTAAAGCTATTTAACTCAGTGCCTAATAATATTAAACAGTTGGATTAACTAGACCTACAGTAGTGCGATTCAGGGGCGCAAGACTTTCAGTAGAATGAGTTTCCAAACATCTGGACTGCCTTGGCTGTTCAGCAGGCCGGCTTCTGTTCTCATCATCGCTAAATTGCACAATGCAAATTAAAGGGCCTGGTCTTATTCAGTTCTTGGCAGTGTGAGCTTCTTCTACCAGCCCAAACCCAGCCTCCTCCAGCATGGCAATCATAGGTCATTGCTTTCGGATGGAGGAGAGATGGGGTAGGTAAAGTAGGCAGAGCCCCACCATGGCCCAGTGTGAGAAGTATGGGGTCAACACCCTTGCAGAAGCTAAGGTTTCAGTTGCTGGTAATCTGAGGTAGGAGTGGGATAAGAGTGAGAAAGATGGCCTGGGGATGTGACTAATTGATAGAACACTTGGCTAGTGTGCCAGAGGCCCTGGATTCAATTCCCAGCACTGCAAAACAAAACGAAACAAAACACAAACAAACAAGGCCAGTAGCCATCAGCAACTAACATGACCTTCAAGGTTTCCATCAGTACCAGGGGGCTTTTCAATTAATTTTTTCGAGACAGGATCTCATGCAGCCCAGAATAGTTTCAAAATTGCTACTCAGTCCAGGATGACCTTGAACTCTTGATCTTCCCTTTCCTGTTTCTCTCAAATGCTGGCATTACAGGCGTGTACCACTCTACCTGGTTTAGGGCTTTGTGCATGCTATCAAATTAGTAACATCCCCAGCTCCAGCAGAGGCCTTTTTAGAAGAACTGGCATATGCTTAACCTCTGATGTGCGAGGAAACACACGCCAACCTTGAGTTAAGTGCATGGGATCCAGACAAGGAAATGCCCCAAACTTTCTGAGTTTGTGGCCAGCTCCCAGTGTGGTTGGATTAGGTATAAGTGTGTGTGTGTGTGTGTGTGTGTGTGTCTGTGTGTGTCTGTGTGTGTATGTGTGATGTGTGTGTATGTATGTATGTATGTATGTATGTATGTATGTATGTATTTAACAATCTTCAAACCCTTAACAACATTCAAATTCTCAGCCCTATTTTATTGTATTTCTGCTTGAACATGGAGTCTACCTAGTGTGCTTAAAATGTCCTTTCATGGTCTTTGTGCTGTTTCAGAAGCTGGGGTCAATTCTCAGGAGCTGGCAGCAGAGCTTGCTCAGTTTGTAGGTGGGACAGAAGCAACTTCTAAAGTGCCCAATGTATTGAACTGGAGGCAAAATTGGTTTCTCCTTCCCGGGTGAAATAATGATCTATCATAACAAGATGTTTTGTTATAGAATTCTGTGTCAGCACAAAGGATTTGAATATATTTTTATAGAACTTGAGAAAGCTTTGGTAACATTAACCAAAGAAGGGAAAGACCTGTATGACAAGAACTTTAAGTCTTTGGAGAAAGAAATTCCAGAAGATGTCAGAAAACAGAACTTGAGAAGGAGTGGTGTGATCAAATGCAATTCCAAAAAAACGCATTTGTGTGTTCCTTCAAACGCAAAACAGGAGTCCGACGTTTGATAACTACGTCTATGCTAATACGGAAAAACACCACGTGATTCAGCCATTTCTTTCCTTTGATCTGAATGACTGAATTCTAGAAGGCTGTGAAGCTGATGGCCACCAAACAGCACTCTCCAGTGTTTCAGTTAGCTTAGGTGTGCGGGCCTCTAAGTTGGGTGAAATTTTTTTCTTTCTTCTTTTGATTTTTTTGAGGCAGAGTTTCTCTGGGTAGCTCTGGCTGTCCTGGAAGTTGCTCTGTAGATCAGGTTAGCCTCAAACTCAGAGCTCCACCTGCTTCTGCCTCCCGAGGACTGGGATTAAAGGCGTGCGACCCCACTGCCCAGTTCAGCAGATTCCTTAGCATTTCAGTTGCTATGAAAATACGAGACACTTGGGGCGGAAAGTCCCAGGTCTAAGATCCCTTCTGAGGCTACTGAAAATTTCTGAGGTTTGGAAAACAATAAAATGACCCAACCTCCTCCCCCATTATTTCCAAAATTTGAAAATGCTATGTGATCAGTAGGAATATCAAAAGAACAACAGTGTTTGGTATTCTTGTGTCAATTGACTTGGGACTCAGCATGATTCCTGTCACCAGTGACATTTAGATGGTAGTCCGTGTAGATTGCTGGTGTCTTTTATGGCTTGGAAATAAGTATGAAAGGGGGTTCTAATGGGAGAATTCTAGGGTGTTTAAGGTTCTTAAGTAGCCTTATATGGCAAATGAAACAGCTTTATAAAACCTTGAATGACCAGATCTCTCTGTTTGGCAGGAGGCATCTCTTTGTCATTTCACGTGAATCAGAGGACCAGCAGTGGGCCATGCCTAATGGTCTTTCTCCTTTTCATTTTGTCACGTAAATTTCACACTACACATTTTAGAGTTTAGAAATAGTGCTTGTCCCTTCCCACTTCCTCATCCAGGATTTTGCCTCTGAAACGAACGTGATGGACAGAAGGCGCCAGCATTGATACTGACCCTGTAGCCACCTTCACAAAGGCACACTTGGTCATTTTTTTTTTTTGCCTCACTCACAGCTTTCAGAAGTCTATTCCAGTGTATGCCAGCTAACAGACATCACCCTAGGAACGTAACTGAATCAGCCTTCTTCTACTTTTAAGCTCCCAGAAATTCTGTCTGTTGACACATCAGAGTTCACAAGACCATGCTCCGGCTCTAGGATTAGACCCAGCTCTAAAGAGATTGAGGTGCAGGCTTGCTTGTCTTTGAACTAGAGTCCTCAGCTGTGCTCAAGTAGATATAGCTCCTGGCCTGCCCTTTTCTCTAATCCTGCTGGCCTTGCTTTAATGATCACCCCTGACCAGTGACTTTTTGGAGATGAAAATGGGAGCCCAACTGCTGTTTGGGCAGCATCAAGGTCAAGGTTAAGACTGAATTATTAGTCAGGACAGGGGAAAAAACAGTGAGGATGATGTGGTTCTATTTGAGTTCTTTCTAAAATCCTACAGCACTATGCGAAAGAAAGCGATGAAGAGAAAACAAAATCACACACACATCAAAAAAAAAAAACAGGAAAAAGTGGGAGAAGTGATGGATAAAAACAGCCTTCAAAGAATAAAAGAATCTTTGTCACTTCCTAAGATTAGGTTTTTAAGTCTATGGCAGCTTTAAGTCTAGTTGTCAAGTAGCAAAATTACTCTAAAGAACACGGAAGCAAACATCGCAGAGAAAGAAGCCGCTAATGCATGGGGAAGAGGTTTGGATTAAAAGTAAAACGTGTTAGGGGTGTCTTGAAAACTTTCCTTCCTTGAGACTTCATTGTTGCTATCCAAAACCAATTACGTGACATTTGCAGACAAAGCATTTAGGGGTGTGTGTGTGTGTGTGTGTGTGTGTGTGTGTGTGTGTGTGTGTGTTGGATCCATTTGGGGTTCTTACCCTTAGTTTATATGCACAGGCATCTTTGATCTTCTTCTCCCCATTGAATGTTAAAAATGGCACGTTCTCCTCAGTACTTAGGACTGTAGGCCTCTGTTTGGGCAGCAGCAGAGTGACTCTGGAGAGAACCTGGCATGTTTACCCGTATGAAGGAGGTAGACATCGAATCGATGGGTATACATGTCACGGAGCTTGTGTAGGGATTAGAAGGTAAGCCACACCCCATAAAGAAAGTTGTTAGGGTTCCTATCCCTCCTAGGCATGTCTCAAGCTACTGGCCCAATTTACTTTGGACCCCAGCAGAACCACGATGCTCTGTGTATTTAAATTTAATTTTGGATCTGAACCAAGCTAATCCCCTGGGCACCCCAGAGAGTCTGATAATTATTCATTTCAGTCCTTTCCCAAGAGTGTCATTCCTGCCTAAGTGTGAGTGTCAGCCTTTTAGTAAAAGGGATAGCACAGGTTTAAGGAAAAAGGAAACTCATGTGCAGTCTTTAGATATTGAAACATTTCTTCCTCAGCTCCCCATATCTCCTAGCCTACAAAACAACCCACCATAGATTCACCTGGATTCCTGGAAGGTAAAATTGTACACTCATTTCTGACTTCCCCCTCCGCAAACACTCGTAACAAAGCACGAAGTAACCATGGGGCAATCTCAGAGAGGATCTCCATGCACCAAGGAAGCCGAAGGCCCTGAATGAAATAATTTCTCCATTCTTCTGGTTTTGCTTCCACATGTACAGATTTTATGCCATCATGTTTCCAAACCTTTAATGATTTCAAATAGTGGTTGACAGTTTGGAAAACAGTACGGGCTCATATGCAAATATGGAGGTTGTACCCGGCATTAAGGCATTTTTTTTTTTAAGAGACACCATTTTTAACTGGGGTCTTTAAGGGCCTTCATTTTGTCATTTTCCATTTCCATCTTCACCCATTATTTTTTCAATAATGTTAAGTATTCCTCTGACTCTTTTTTTTAATTGCTCAGATTATTTTACATCAGCTCAAGTCACATCAGTCCATGGTCATTCAGTGGACATCTGCACTACAATAGGCATCCAGTTCTCCGAGGGTTTTAGCGGGAGTCTCAAAGTGGCACTGACTCCACCAGCTAGTTCCCAGCTACAGTGTTCAGACCTGGCAGGGTTTAGAGGACACATTAGGACCAATTCCGGGTCGTTAGGGGTAGTTAGAGAACTGGCATCTCTAAGAATGCAGCGCAGTGATAAACAGTAGTGTCTATAGAAAGGATAGGACTACAGAGAATCGGGTGGGCATGAAGGATAGCAACTGGGAGCTGCTGGGGGAATCCCATTCAGGAATGGGATCTGCCTGTTGTCTGTCACGAGCATTTTCCTCTGTTTCTCTGGCAAGGTGAGGGGGGTGGGTCTAGATCTCTCAGCTCAGTTGGTACTGTGGGAAAAGAGAATAGTGTTTGAAAGAAAGAATTCAACAGAAGCAGGAAGAGTGTGCCTTCTGTCCTAGAGGTGACCCAGTACCGTTCCCAGCACATGGTGGTCCCTCAACAGATGCTTGCTTGCTGGATGAAGGAAAGGAATGAAGGGACACGTAAACCCTGCTGGTGGAACGAAGGCAAATGAATGGGTGATAGAGCAGGACCAATGGCAACCTGGGCTTGGATTACCGATTTGAGCTTTTTAGAGAATTATAGTCTGTGGTAGTTTTGACGGTTCTGGTGGTGATCTGTGGAAAGGCCCCTCTCTAGCTCACATCTGACAGGAGCCACCCTGTGGAGAGACGGTCCTATGTGTATCACATTCAGGTCTTTTCACTTCCTGAGACCATAAGTGGGGACAGAGAATGAGGGCTTGTTGGGGACAATGCACAATGCTGAAGGGTACCAGAAGTTGTTACATCCATTGTAAATATTAGCCTCTGATGCCTGTGGGGTCCAGGTTAGCTTGGTGAGTGTTCATAACACACTTTTGTGTTTTAATTCAGCCAAGGTTCAATGTCCAGGGCAAAGATGCTAATGTATCACAAGGGGGCAATCGATATGAATGAACACTTCTCTGGCGGTCAGGTGAAAACAAACCACTGACTGCATGGACAGGTTTCCCAGGACTGTGCTTTGTTGTTGGACAGAATGTTTTCTTTTTTAAAAAAGTCATATATACATCCCAGGAAGCATTACCATGGAAGAGTGAGTTCTGTGCCGAGGAAGAAAACCTACTGTGGGCTGAATATTTTACTTCTCTGGGCACACAGTGGGGTCATTTGATGCTTCTCTCCAGATCTGTGATTTTAAACTTGACCTCTGAAAGTTCTCGTAAGTGTGGAAGTGAGGGCCACTAAGGAAGGTTGCATTCTGCTGCCCTTGGCGTTAATCCAGGACAGTCTTTGTGTTTGGAAGATCTCCTCTGTAGGAGAGGAGTATGTTGGCATGGGCCAGAGAGAAGCATCCTGTACAGAGTGTCATGATGTGATGTCTTAAGTTGTGCCTGGGTACAGTGGAGCACGACTTCAGACAGTCCGGTTACCAGGCCTGCTAGCTTCTGCTTCCCTTTATGCTATAAGTAATCCAGTTACCCAGTGAGGCGTCAGCAAGTGAAGTCTAACAGTATCGTGGCCATATTTACAACCATCTACCTCAGAACACTGAGAGTATATTAGGAGTGGAGTTTGCCTTGGACAGTCTGAGCCAGAAATAAGACAAGAGTTAGAAAGGAAAGAGGAGACATTTGTTTCTCTACATGTACCAAATGTGGTTTCGGCTCAGCGCCGTGTTCTCAGATAAAGTGCTTCAGCGTTAGACAGAACACCTTTGGACACCGCAACTAACACAATCAAGACGCGTTTACATTCCTACCAGGGCATAATATTGCGATCCCTTCCACTGAGACTGTAAAACTCTTGTATTTTTTTTTCTAAAACATCATGCCATCTGCACGCTTAATGAAATAAATCCAGTAGTTGCCATGCTAACACAGGACTTGTCGTGAAGGGCACAGACAGAGCCCCAGGGGAACTTGAGTTATGCACAGTGATGAGAACTGGAAGTAATTTTCCAGATAATGGCCTGCCAAGGACCACTTGGAACGGGTTGGCACTGTATGTTATGCACCTCATTTGAAAATCCACTGCAAACCAAGATGAAGTTTTCATCTTCCCAAACTTCATGATCTTGACTGAATAGGCATCTTCTCAGTTAATCCAGTTAATCTGCCCATGCTCCAAGGATCTCTTCTGGCGGTGCCAAGAATAAGTCTTTCTCTGGGGAACAGGCCATGCTCATGCCCACTGGCCGGGCAGCCGCTTGCAAGGCTAACGTGTTTATGGAGAACCCTCCACTGAGGCTGAAAGAAGGGGAAAAAGGGTGGGGGGAATATGGTTAGCAGCTTCCTTTATAGTCTGACATACCAACATGTAACAGTTATCTTAGTTAAACAAGCCCTCAAACCCTTAGGTCAAAGAGAAAGGGCTAGCCGAGACGAGGGTTACTCAACTCAGGATGGATTAGTGGTGACTTGTCATGAAAGATCTTTGTACCAGTTGGCAAAACACAGAAGATGCCCATTTCAAGAGCCAGGTACCATTGCCTGGAGGGCAAAATTGGGTCTCTGGACTTGGATTTCAGTCCCCTGACAGGGTAGCAGGCTAGGAATCCATATCATTTTCTAGAGCTTCATGTATGTACTGGCCCTGAGGCACTATGAGTATGAGTTTGGAAATGGCACAAGACTGTGTGTGTGTGTGTGTGTGTGTGTGTGTCTGTGTCTGTGTCTGTGTCTGTGTGTCTGTGTGTAAGGATGGCTTCATTCATTAGGAATTCTAAATAAAATCACGAAGGAAATATTAGAAACAGTATGATTAACACACATTAGGCTTGGGGCTAGAAAGAAGTCATTCAAATTGGACTAGAGATTGGAATTATTTGAACTATAGTCCTGGTTCAGACTTTTGGAATTCGGGATAGATTTATTATCCTCATTTTAACTCTAGAATTTCCCCATTATTTTATCTGGCTGCTCTACACACAGTTCTCCACATTACAGGTCCTCATAATTTATCATTATGAGTGCACATGAATGCTTTCTCTAAGAACTCAGCATTAGTTTTATTTAATCTACAAAATTATTGAGCAATAGCATGAGTTACTGATGGAAAAGAAGTATTCCTAGGTTTTTGAGTCGAGCTGGTTTTACAAAACACAAGAAGATACACAATTTGTAAGCAAGTGTTTGATTAAAACTTGTTACTTATGAGGAAAACGCAAAACAAAAGGTCCTCTTGTAAGTGTATTAAATATCAAATAGTAACACACACTTCTGATAAGGCCGGAACGTGAGCAGAATGTTAATACGTTGCTCGTGGCATTGTAAACTGGAAAAAATAACATCCATTTATTTAAAAATCATTAAAAATTTATATCGTCTGATCTAAGGATCCCATTCCTAGGACTGGACCCAAAGGGAAAATATGAAAAATGAAAGAAGCTCTGAGCAAAAATCTGTAAGCTAGAGGTTGTTCATACTACAGGAAAAGCTGGAGATGAGCCTATTGTGGAAAATTTAAGTTAAGCAAATTATAGTAAACTAATAAGACTGATGGTTAAAATCATACTAATTTTGATGATCATATAGCAACAGGATAAGCAGTTATGAGATATTATAATATAGAACATAATATATGCATAACTGATTGGTAAGTGAAAATGGAGAATGTGCTACTTGTGTGATTGCTGAAATACTTTGCAGGACAGTAGGAAAAATGAGGCCCACTATGTGCACACTGCCGAACAAGTTTCACTAATGCAACATGGTAGCTGACATTCACCAGTCCTATCTGGATAAACGGTACTTCATCCTTTTACAGAGATGACGCTCCACTGCCATTGAGAGGGAGAGAGACACTAACGTGCGGAAAACCAGCCAGGTCACCCTATAGGGAAGCCATACAGCCCTGAAGCACAGCATAGATCTCACGGAGACTGACATAGCATAGCACACTATTCTTGAGGCTGTCGTTGCAATCAGATCTGGGAGATGTATGTCCTTGGGAAAAAAAAAAGCCAATGAGATAAAGTTCAAACAGGAGTAATGACAGTTACAGAAGGAGCCCGGCTGAGTTACTAGACGTACACCTTCGTGTGGAAATTGCAGCTAGGTGTATCGTCCAAATAGCTGTATTGTCTACATGGGCTCCCAAGAGCTCATGGCAGGCAGATGTGTTCAATTTGTATTCATGGACTTAACCTTAGTCCTATTATACTTAATGCTTTTTGCCTTCAGTGTCCAATATTCTTCTTAGGAATAAAAAAAGCTGTCCCCTTTCCACAAATAAGGAAATCAAAGCCCCAAGAGTTACTAGCCTAAGGTTACCCAGGTCATAAGGTTCCAAGTTATTGTCAGAGACAGGCAGGTCCACCCTAGTGATGTAACAGTGTAACAGGTTGAAAATACAAAATACAAGTGCCCAGAGTCTTTCCCACTTCCCCTTTCTTGGGTGGGATTCTGTCTTTACCCACAAGCCCAATCAGCGTAAGGGAAGGCGATGGTAGACAGGGTAGGAAATTGGAGTAGGAATCAATCTGTATCGGGACGAATAGAGAGGCGTTCTGATAGACTATGAACCTAAAGGGCAGTAGGGCCACAGGCACATTTTCAGGATTGTCAAGATGTTGGGATGCAACTTCATCAGCAGAATTCTTGGGAAGAGAAATAGTCAAAGGGGGAAGTATATTGCGGCACAATGCTGTCTTTTATGTCTTTCCATGACATTAGGTCAACCTTCCCTGTTCATTAATGCTTCCTGCAGTTGGTGTTGGGTGTCTTTTAGCTAAGTCGTCATGTTGTATTAGGCTCAGGGGAAATAAGAAGTCATTATTAACACAAGTTGGATAACAAAGTACGCAGATTAAAACTCGAACCTAAATGGGGTGTGATGGTAATCCCAGTACCCAGAGGCAATCGGATCTCTGTTAGTTCAAGGCCAGCCTGGTCTAACAAGTGAGTTGCAGGACTACACAGAGAAGGCCTGTCACAAAAACCAAAGCTAAATGAAAAAACAAACAAACAAACAAAAACATGAACCTTAGTCTTTTTTTTTTTTTTTTTCGAGACAGGGTTTCTCTGTGGCTTTGGAGCCTGTCCTGGAACTAGCTCTGTGTCTCAAACTCACAGAGATCCGCCTGCCTCTGCCTCCCGAGTGCTGGGATTAAAGGTGTGTGCCAACTCCGCCTGGCTAGTCTTTTTATCATATATGCTCCACGGTGGGCTTTTCTGTCCTCACTATAGCTATTTTTTAGATGTGATAATTTTTTGTGTCTCTGTCTAATATGTGTATGGGCATATATATGCCACCATGAATATTTGGAAGTCAGAAGATACCTTGAGGTGGTTGGTTCTCTCCTTCCGCCATGTGGGACCTGGAGATAGAGCTCATGTTGTCAGACTTGGATGCACAGACCCATAATCCACTCAGTCATCTTTCTGGCCCTCACAAGAGATTTTAGTTATCAGTCCCTGAAATAACAATTCAAAAGCTACAGAAAGGAAGCAGGGTTGATGACTCAGTGAATAAGGTACATGCTACTTTAGCATGAGGGCCTGAGGTTCTCACGTCAGATCCTCAGCGCCCACACAGAGGCTAGATTCTTTGTCAGGCGTGGGGGTGCATTTCTTTTTTAAAATCCCAACACTCAGGCAGCACAGGGAGGCAGGTCTCGATGAGTTTGAGGCCAGTCTGGTCTATAAACCAAACTCCAGGCTAGCCAGAGCTACACAGTGAGACTCGATTTCCAAAACGAAAACCAAAAAAATGAATAAATCCTGGGTGTGTGGTGTGTGTCTCAGTGCCGGGAGCTCAAAGGCGGAGGCTCCCTGGAGCTCACTGACTAGTCAGTCCAGATAATCGAAGAGCGCCTGGTTCAGTGGAACCCTGTCTCACAACGAGATACAGAGCAATCGAAGAAGACACACAACCCCCACTCCGGCCTTCACACACGTGTACAGAACACGAGGCACATACCTACACGATGCACTACATGAATGGGGCTGAGGATGTGCTCAGTCGGTGAAGTAGCTTGTCTAGTCCTAATGAAGCCTGGCTTCCGTCCCCAGCACTGCATAAACTCAGTGTGGTATGTACACCCTAGAATCCCGTGGAAAGGTAGAGACAGGAAGATCAGAATTCAAGGTCATTCCTGTCTATATAGTAAATTTGACTATATAGCTAGGCAGGCCCCACGAGACCTAGTTTCAAAAACAAGGACAAAATTAAAGTTTCAAGAAGCGAATTTTGTTAAATGCACAGGACACTTCGCTTTTGGCATCTTTGGCTCTGCTACGTGGGAAGCGGATCATCTTTCCTATGGTGTCTGCTGTGGCCTCCAGCCTGAGTGCTGCAGCTCTCCCAGGTCTCTGTAGCAATGCTTGACATCCATACCCTAACTTCTTTCTTCTCAGAGGTCTTCTTTGTACACCTCTGACACCACAAACACCAACTCCTCCATTTCAGGCCCTCCTTCCTCCAGAGGTCACATTCCTTATGAAGTTTTCTCTCTTTCCAGATGCAGCTAAGAACTCCGTCCTTGCTGGGCGGTGGTGGCGCACGCCTTTAATCCCAGCACTTGGGAGGCCGAGGCAGGCGGATCTCTGTGAGTTTGAGGCCAGCCTGGTCTACAAGAGTTTGTTCCAGGATAGCTAGGGCTGTTACACAGAGAAGCCCTGTCTTCAAAAGCCAAAAAAAAAAAAAAAAAAAAAAGAAAAGAAAGAAAGAAAAAAAAATCCCAATTCTCCCTTGTGTGCTAGTATGGCTTTTAAAAGTTTATCACCAAATCCTCAATAAATATTTAATACAATTATCGCCCCCCCCCCTTTAAACTCAGGGACTTGTACATGCCGGGCAAACATTCCTCCAATAAGCAATGCCTCAACCTTCTCCTTTGACTTTCCGGGGGCGATGCCATGTCTTACTTGTGTCTTGTTAAAGCACTATGCAGTATCAGATATATAATCTGTGCATAACATATAGCTGTGAAATTAAGAATGGCATATTGTTGGAGAAGACTCATTGTTTGCTTGTTAATTGCTAGTAATTAAGTTTCATTCTTGGAGTCAACCAGATTTGATGCAGAATATGGGATAAATAGGGAAATTTTGCAAACCCAATAGTCAAGAGCATGGGTTCTGGAAGGCTCTCCATTCACTTCCAAGGTCATCACTTGTCAGCTGTGTAATGTAAAAACCACGACGTTTTTCAATCTTTAAAGTAGGTCACACAGTCTCTAACTTAATGAGTTGCTCTGATGGCAAAATGAACTCAGAGGAAAGGCACTTTGTACCATGTTTAGCGAATAAGAGATAACTGATGAGTGACAGCTTCTGTTGTTTTATTACAATCAATCACAGGTTCCCAAAGTTCCTTTGGGAAATCAGAGATATAAATACCTCCTTGTTCAAGGGCTAGAAAAAGAAAGAAAACGCCCAGATGTCAGGCCATGGTGTCCTCTCCCACCTGCCCAGCCACAGCCACTGTACTCTGATTCCACTCTCCCCTAGCTTAGTGCAGACCTCAGACAGCCGCCTGATAACGGGAGCTTCTAACACTTCAAAGGCAGGAAGTGACTCGCCTGGCAGGCAACGGGCAGCCTGGCAGAGGGCTCAGGACTTAAGTGTTGAGCTTTACCTCCCTTCACCCCAGCGACAGCGGAGGAAGGCTGACCATATTTGGAGGAAAGATACTCGGTCAGATAACGCCACATCTCATGATCCGAACAGAGCAAACACAACTTTTCTCGTGACAGGAGGCATGTAGAGTCTTCCATTCAGAAAGAAGGGGAAGTGGCTTTGGGAAACAATGTGTCTGTCATGGAAGTCAAGTTCGAGGGCTTCGGTGTGGGCCCAAGTTGCTTTCAGCCGCGTTTAGAATTTACAGCAGGTGGGAGTGAGTGCCGGCGCTGCTTAACCTAACAGCCAGTAGGCAGGTCTACAGTTTACTGAGCAAGCCCCACGGGCCAACTAAGACTTTACGGACAACTGTGTGCTGTTGTGCCATTTTGGAGGTCTTCATCAGCGCATGCTCAGAGGAGGGCAGGCGCACGAATTTGTCCCTCCCCATGGCTAGAATGCACAGACTGAGACCAGACCCCAGATCTCCTGTCACCATAACTCTTTCCCGACTGTGAGAAAGAATGCATGTTAGGAAAAGGAATTCTCTAACTGTAACAGGAACAGAAGTAAGAAAACAAGGAATTATGCTGTGTAAAAGAATCTTCATTAAACACAAACTATGGTGTGCTTTAGAAGCGGATTAACCCACAGAAAGCTAGTTTATTTCTCTTTTAACAGTGTACGGCCTTTCACAGTATGGCTGAGTGGTTCTCAGATGAGTAACAGTTCTGCCCCAGGGCAGACGACTGGCACTGTCTGTAAGCCATTTCTGGTTGCCACTCATGGCTGTTACTACCAGCACCCAGTGAGTCGGGGTCAAGACACTGCTAAACACTCAGGAATGCCTAGGAGAGCGCCCCAACATAGACTCCCCCAGCTTGAAATGTCAAACGTGCTGAGGTTGGTTCAGCAGACACAGATCTCTGCTTATTTTCTATTCTTGGTTGTGAGCCAAATATATCACTCTCAAAATAGGTCAAGATAAAAACCAACCTAAGAGGGCCTCTTCTATGCACAGGCAATAAGGCTAATTTCCAACCTCACTCCCCTCTTCTATTCATCATTTTCTCATTTTATTTGATTTTATATTCAGTGCAATCAAAACCTTTAAAGCCAAATCACTTCTAACTTCTAGAACCCTCACAGGCATGCCATTATAAGAATCAAGATCAGATGATTTAGGCAGGTATGCTCAATTAATTAATTAGTATGCAGGCAAGAAGTTGGAAGAGGAGGACAAGGGATGGCTTATGGGGCTATGGGACTAAGCTTTGTGATCAGGGCTTCTGGTAGGAGATACCATATGTGGTTTTGGTGGTGCTGGTTCAATTTCTACCACTCATTGTCCCCCAAAGACTTAAGAGGGTATCTCCTCACTGAGAATGTGATTAAGGGATCGATTTTACCCTTTGGTTGTGTGAAGATGGAGGTCCGAATCTCTAACAGGGTGGTGTCAGAATGGCACAGAACTTGCATGAAGAGTTCCAATAAAGCTGATGCTATACACAGACACTAGCCCGTAACTTCTCACACGGCCTAGAAAAGTGGAAAGCATCATGCTGTGGAGATTAGCTTTTGGTGTCAACGCAGCTGAGCCCTCACGGCGTCCACCAATGTGGTTAGCCATTATTCTAGTGTCTCTATGAAGATATTTGTGTGAGAGACCAACGTTCGAGTTGGAGGGTTGGGCAAGGCTGATGGCCCTCCGTAATGTGGGTAGGTCTCAGATTTGAATAGGTGAAGGATTAAGCAATGGGTCATTCATGGTTTCTGTTGTTTGCTGCCAGGACATTGGTCATATACTCTTAGCGTTCAAGCTTGTATGTAGATCATGAGACTTCTGTTTCCATAATTAAGTGAGCCCGTTCCTATGCTAAGCCTGACTCATATATGTGTTTGTATATTTAGGTACACATATACGTGCATATATATGGATACACCTATGTCATCAATCATTTCTGCTTCCATGGAGATCTCTGAGTAGCACAGTTAATGAACGTCATGGCTGTAACAGTAAACAGTAGCATTAGCCAAGTACTCACCATGCACCTAGCATCATACTCAAGAACCTACATCTATTTTGCAGCAACCAGGTAAGTGGGCACACTAGCTCCACTCCACAGATGAAAAAAGCCGGGCTTAGAGAAACAAATGGCCTAGGACAGGCTGTGGCCAAGACATGCTAAGGTGCTTATCTATTCCAGAACTATTAACTAGGAAAGACACTTACATAGGACAGAGGACTTTGTTGCTGTCTCTCATCCCCTGATCCCATAGCCTCTATTTTCCTATAGAATGTGGTTGACTCCTTGCATGGTAAGAGGAGGAGTGGTTCTGTTGCCCGACTCTGCAGTTTTCATGGCCTCTAGGGAGTTCTGAAGGGTTCGGAACGGAGGGATGGCTCCGGTACTTGAAACTACCGAGAAGGAAAGAATGTGTTGTTTGAGAGCCGAGACTTCTCTTTTCCTCAGTCTGGGCAGGAGAACCGGTGGGTGAGCCAGGCAGGGTGGGAAGGACCTGCTCACTTCCTCCAGTGTTACAAGCAGAACTGTCACTTGGTTCTATGGGTCTGAGAAATCATCGCGCATTTAGCCAGTTCTAGTTACCCTGCTTGGATCATTCTGTATACACATGATGTTACTACAGTGTATCCCATAAATATACAAAGTTACTATGTGTCAATTTAAAAGTTTCTTGTTTGCATTTTTACGAATTTTAAAATCTCTCTCTTGCTCTTTCTCCACCGTGTGTGTGT
>JAQHUG010000348.1:496743-537695 GCA_028555095.1 Dicrostonyx torquatus | reverse complement strand
CCTATTCTATTGATTGGGAATATGGACCGTAATGCCCATGATCCATTCTCTCTGTTAAAACACAGACATGTCCTATTCTATTGATTGGGAATATGTCACAATGGAGTAGTTTGTGCTTATTCTCAGAACAACCTTTCTTTCCTTGTCTTCTATGAAGAGTGTCATTTCTAGTTTCAGAAGAACGAAGAGATGTCAGTTTGAGGATTTTAAGGTGTGTCCTGATGATGATGAGCTCCAGCATGTTCTCTTGACAGACAAGGAAGCGCTCTTTTCAGGAAGACAAATGCAACCCTTTCATTTTAACATCTGCTTCCTTCTCCAGTTGATCGATTTTAGATGTCATCCAAATTCTATCAGGCCTCAGTGGTCCCCAGGCCTGATTCTGAGATAGACTGACACAGGCTTCTTCTTGTACCATCTGGGGTTCCCTGGGACACACTGGGTACCTGGAGCTAAAGACATCTGCACATTGTGACATTTTGTAACTTCTAAGGTTCTGTAAGAGATGGTGATTCAGACCTGTAAAGGGTTCTTGAATCAGAAGACCGATTTTAAAATTCCCCGATGCGGGTAACCACAGTCGTCCTGCCTGGATATACAGGGAGACTTGTCGGAGGTAATTTATATGAGGGAAGAGCCCCAATCCTCGAAATGAGCCTCAATCCAGGATTCCATGAGGGGAAGAAATGCAGAGTTTCTGAGATCAATATGGCTTTATCTTTACCCATCTCAAGTTCTTTGATTCGATGTAAAAGCAGTCATGTGCCTGGGAATGAACTCATAAACAGTTATCTGTTTTATAGCACAATAAAAGTGCGGCAAGATTGTGTTGGGAGTTAGGCAAAGAATTGGGCTGCGATAAGGAGATCTGGTTTTTCTTGCCAATTGGCTCATTGTATCATCTTTTATAAATAACCATGTGACTCTTGACTGCAGATTTTCCATCAGTGCTTTGTACCCAGGACACTAGCATGCTCAGCGGGCAGCGGTGACAACTGAAGCATACCGCCAAGGCTTCCTATCTGCCAGCCTCGTGTTTATTTTTATTTTTCAGGCAGGCTCTCAACTATGTTGCCTAGGCTGTCCTCGATCTCATGATGCTCCTGACCTTAATCTCTTAAGTGCTAGAATGACAGACATACACTACCATGTCTTGCCTGGTTCTGCTCTAACCTTGGGCTATGTTATCGGACAAAAAAATGACTGAAGGAATTTTTAAGTCTAAGGAGCTCACATTGTGTGAGATGATGCAATCTTAAATAAGAAGATTACAAGGCACAGTGGTTTTGTTTGCTAGAAATTGTATAGAGCTGTATTTAGAATAGATACATAAAGGAGGTCAGGTAAATTTGGAAGGTGATTAATGGTGGGGGTGAGTTGACACGAGGCGCTGGAGAGGTTAGACTTCCACTCGGGCTCAGTGGCTTCACTCATTCATCATGCCTAAAACATCATGCCTAAAGCAAACCCTCAAATTACACAGTGGTAGCAATGATTAAAGAAAAGGAATGCAGGGAGAGTGCATAGCACTTCCAAAGAGGCGGCCATTATTCTTATTTTCTACCTCCAGGTCCTAAGACTAAAAAGAGTCAACAGTGTTCAATAACAGGTGCTATGAGGAGAGAGGACACACTCCGCCATCTCAGAGGAAACTGTGGATATAATGCTAGTCACATGGTTTCCTTAAGGATGTGGTTAATTATTGTCAGAGCAGTAGTGCTTGGTGTTTTAGCAGCACCTCCCAAATTACCGCAGGACAGACAATTGCTGCCGAAAACTTTAGTTCCAGGATTAAATAGAAAAAAACAAAACAAAACAAACAAACAGGAGGAATTTATAAAACGTAAAGCCAAACCTTTTAATGTTATAGCATGTAACAAGGCTCTGGAGGCCAGCTCTCTGGATAATGAGGCAACCAGCCAGCTCTGGGTATCAGCAGTTGAAAGGTCTGGCTTTTTCTATCTCATGTCAGAAACAGAGTGCTTGTGGCAGAGGTGTGAATTTCGGAGCATCGCTGGCAAAATTGCTGAGCTCTGTGGGAAATGCTTATGTTCTTTGATGTTGCTGATGGTTGAGGAAACAGCATTGCTGGCACTAAAACCATTCTGGGTTTATATCTGTTTCCATCAATCTTCAGTCAATGACATGATCATTGCTCTCCTCCTACAGATGTTTCTCACCTGAGAATTCAAGGAAGGGAAGAAGGCTGGAGAAAATATTTAGTGAAATGACCAAAACACATTGCTGCATTCCTCATGATTGCCCTATGTTTATATAGGTCATAAAACCACTCAAAGAAGATTTTTTTTTATTATAAAATGGTAAAAGTAGTTCGGGCTAGTTTTCTTCCTTTATTAAATGCTACACACCCTGAATCCAAATAACTCACCCTTCCTTCCCTTTCTTCCTTCCTTCATCCACCTTTTCCTCGCTTTGTCCCTTTCTTCTCTCACCAAATGTTGAGAAAGCACATATCAGGTGCTTTATTGGGTGGACAAGACGATCAAAAGTAGGATCGGACAGGCTCAGGGAGAGCTTCCTGACTCTGAACATGAGGTTGGCTTTTCTGGACCCTCAGGGAAGTCACTGTGTTGCTCATGGAGAACCTGCTAAGAAGCTTCCGGACAAGCTGCGCTGTCAGGGCTTTTGGAGGCTGCTGGTGTGAGGAAAGGCTCCAGGAGTGATCTGCAAGGGGTGGGCTTCATGCCATGCCGTGGGGCGGGGGGCATAGAGATCATTAAGTTCACTAACGGCTTGCAGGGGAATAGGATTAATGGGCCAGAACCTTTCTAGAACGCAGTATTTAGGAATTCAACCAAGTCTCTAAGACAGCATGTTAAGTGTTTCGAGGCAGTTTATTTCAGTTCAGCAAAACCTCCTGAAGGGCTCCCGAGGAGCAGCTGGACCCAGGTATATAGGGGGAAGGCTAGAACAATCCCTGTTTTCCAGGCACCTCCAGCCCAGGTACAGGAGCATGCACTGGGGTAGGTCAACTGCGGTGGCGGATCTTGAGCCCTCTAACATAGAGGCAACTGTGCAAGAAGTGAGGATGGGATGAAAAGCAGAGAAGGGTAATAGCTTGTATAGGTATGAAGGGATTCAAAGCAGGGGTAGTCTTCAGAATGGCCTCAATCACTTCTTTAGATGGGGGCTATATTTAGTCTCTGGATTCAGAGCTGATTGTCACCCCAACTTTCATGGGTATGAAGTCGGGAGAATACAGTCACATATATTGACCACATACGATATCAGGTGCTGTCTAACCTGCTGGTGCATGATAACTATTTTATATTTATCATCTCATTTAATTCTTAAACCATTTATATACGGGGTACTATTGTCTCTATTCAGTCCACAGGGGAAGTTAAGAAACGAGGAGGCAATCTCCGAGTAAGAATTCTGACGGACTCACGGAACCATGGTAAACTCAATAAACTCTGTTTATTGAGAGACTTTGTTATTATTGCTACTCTGATGGGCAGAGTATTAGCCTGGAACAGGTTATTTATCTTTAGGCATATTAAAGTTTCATGTTGAATATATATTTCAGCAAAGGAAATTATGAGAGAATATGGACAAGTAATCACAGTGAAATTTCTAAGCAAACAAAACACTCCAGAGAGATTCTATTTTTATCAAGAAGTCAAGAAAGTCCTTCTTGTAGGGGTTAATGCCTACAAACACCCAGAATGGCAAGATATCCAGAAATGTCCAACAGTGGAATAACCAATAGTCATCTAATTGGACTTAAGGTCCACTTATTAGGAGAGAATTCATGTTTGATACTGTAAACTTAGCCCACTACCCATAGCTGGTGAAGTCACGGACTCTAGGAGAGAACCCACTATTGCTACTTCACTAAACCAGTACAATTTTTATTGTATAAACATTAAACATAAATACTTCTGTTTAAGCCCACCAGCAATTTGTTGTGCTTATCCCCCAGGAAAGATGGTTTCTTTTCAACTTTTTATTTTATACTTGTTTATTTATTTATTGGTGGCAGAGACCATTAGAGAAAATAACAACTGGTCAAAATGCATAGAGCCACAGACTATGGGCTAGTCCTAGCTAATGCATCTACGACACAATCCCTGCACCGATGCCTCAGACAACATGTCAAAAATTGGGACAGAAAGGTTATAAGGGCCAGAGGACAAGAAAGGGACATTTGTTGCAGAATAGCTTCTTCTATATATGGCAGAAGTGGCACCCAGGAAATCTTAATGATAGGGTGGCCTAAACAAGACTATAAAAGTGACACTTTTTGATATTCCAGTGTGGATGGGGGAATCCTCATGTTTCACCACTAGAAGAAAAGCTATAGACAACTAGTAGTTGTAGAGATAGGAAGAATCAATCTTCTCCAGGGACAAGCCCTCCAATAGGCTAGCTTAATCCCAAGAGGTCAGCTCTCAACACATATGAATAACACGAAATGATCTCAGCAGGTTTTGTTTATAGGCATGTACATATTCGTAAGTAACAATTATAATGAAAAGTAAGAGGCCATGAGTTTGAGAAAGAGTGGGAGGTATGCAGGAGAAATGGAGGGAGGAGAGGAAGGGGGAAATATGAATATAATACTTATATATAAAAGTCTCAGAAAAAGAAAAGGGTCCTTCTGTATCTCATGGACAACTTCATACGTCCATCTTTTTGCTCATCCACCCGTACCTATCCATTAAACCAACCAGCATTTATGGTGTGTCCTCTCTGTCTTTTAGTATGTCCGTCCATCCATCCACCCAACCAGCATTCATGGAAGACCTAGTACACATTATGCTCTTTTCAAGAAGCTAAGGATAGAAAGACAAAGACACAACCAACCTGTGCTTTCAAGAAAATCATGATGGAAGCCAGTAGTGTGAAGATAAACAATTAGTATCCAGTAAAATAGGTGAACTAAGAAAGGAGAAGTTTCATGGGTGCACACTAGAAGGTACTAGCTCAAGGAAGCAGGCAAGTTGTTATCAAAAACTTCTCTAAAGGTGACCTGCGGGGAGCATGACAGTAGCCTAGGGGAAAGTGGACTTGTGTACGGATTTCTCATAGAGGAGTGGTTAGAAGGCGAAAGAACAGGGCACGGCATAAATAGCCAACAGGTTTAGGATGGAAGAACAGTGGAGGAAAAGCCAGGAGACAAGGCTTTCTTCCTGGGCTTGGCATACATGGCACAAGACTCCAAGTACATCACAACAGCACCCCAGCCTTCACTCCACATTTGCTAGCCAAGAATATTACATATCACTTACCTCCCACTCAGAGGGATGTGACGGAACATGTGATAGAGCTTGGAGAACATTTTTAACGCAAAACATCACCACTTTAAATGAATCTATGCTGCTTTTCTACAATAATCACCACCCAAGGAAAGATCTCAGCCGAAAGGACTGAAGAAAAATGATGCACGATGGAGAAATAAGACTTGGGGAAAACGTATCTATTGTACAATGTTCAGGTTCATGTCTGGTTCATTTCTGCCTTCTCTTACATCTGCAAAATGTCTCATTATTAATTACGGGCTCACATTTCTTTTTTCCCTCCTTTGCAACTTCACAGCTCACTTTTAGACCCAACCTTCCCACTTCCCCAGGCACCGTTGTCATTATTTCTGCTCCCATTGGGGCTGACTGCGAAGATTAAATGCTGAAAATCCACAACAAACTCGGGGAACTTGATGAGTTCACTGAGGCTGGTTTCTGCCTCTCAGCAAAGTGTGTCAGCGTGAAAAGTGCTCAGAAAGGAAAACTCCCACACCCCTCTTGGGTTCCCCTTCTTTGTTCCACACAAAAGCACAGAGTCCCCCTATGGGAAGTCTTCCCTGGAAGGGGAGATTATGCATAGCCGCCCTTCTATGACCAGCAATGACAGCCACCTGAAATTCAGAGCTGAAGTCTAATTATCTACATCTACCGCCTCAGCATTAGATGCTTCAGCTCACACCAGCACCGATTCCTGACAGAGTCAGAAGACACAGCACTCTGAACCATTCCAGATGTCAGTGGGGACAGCATGGTGTCTTAAAAACTTCCCCGGGTAGTTCTGATGGGTGCTGCGGGGTTTGAACTCCCCTGGAAGACACATGGATTAGGTGATCTAGAGGGGCAGAAGTACTGGCTGGGTGTGAAGAACCAAGAACCTCCCTGTAAGTATGGTAGGCAAGAGAGTCATTGAGGAAAATGTGCTTATACTAAAACCTGAATGGCAAGAAGGAGTCAGTGGAAAAAAAAGCTGGGGCAAAAGGCAGGTAGGTAGAGTCCACAGCAGAGGCACCCGAGGCAGAGGCAAAGCGAAGATGTTCCAGATAAGGGAGAAGTAGAGACAGCAGGGACAGCAGGGACAGCAGGGACGGTCCAGATTCAGAACAACAGGGAGGAGACGATGAGAGTGGGCCTGATGGTCACGTGAAAGAATTGAGATTTTCAGCCCAAATGAAACTGGAGGCCATAGGCGATTTTAGGCAAGGAAATGATGAGTCTTGATTTATGCATTTATTATTTGTTCTTCACTTGTTTTTGTGCATGAGTGTTGACAGTTTACACGTTTGAACATGAACCATGTGTATGTGTGTGGTACCTATAGAGATCAGAAGAGGCATCAGATCCTCTGGACTGGAGTTAGAGATGATTGGGGGCTGTTATATAGATGCTAGGAATCCAACCTAGGTTCTCTGGGAGAGCAGCCAGTATCTTTAACCACGGGATCATGTTTCAGGGCCCTATTATTTTTAATATGTGTCTGTATGTCCATATGTGCTCAGCTGCACATGCATAAGGATGTGTGTGGAGGCCAGAAGTTGACATCCAAAGCTGTCCTTCATCTTTTCCCGCCTTATTTCTTTCTGCCTTAATGTTTTTTGAGACAGGTCTCTCAACTGAACCCAGAGTTCTCTGATACTCTATAGACTAGTCTTGCTATGTAGTTTGCTCTGGGGATCCCATCTCTGCCTTCCAGGGACTAGAATGAGAGGCAGGTTGCCCCGCCTACACATCATATACATGGGTTTTGGCATATGTGACTTCGCTGCTTCCACATCTTTAGTATAGCAGAAAGCCAGGCCATAGCAACCAGGGGGAAAGCGAACTTCTATACTCAAGTCTAGTGCTGGTTGCTACTCTGTAGCAGGGAGCGGAGGCTCCTCTCTGGATGGAGAGTTGAGGGCCACCTGTCCAAGAGGATGTGAACATAGTGATGTTTAGGCTGACTTGCTTCTCTTAATCATGCATCTATTCCGTCCTTATATTGATAAGAACCAATGTTATGCCAGGTGCTGTACCTCATTGTTGCAATGAGGAGGGCCCGTTTGTTTGTCCTGGCCACCCAGTTAGCTTAGCCCCGAAATAACCACACAGAAACTGTATTAATTAAAACACTGCTTGGCCCATTAGCTCTAGTTTCTTATTGGCTAATTCTTAACATCTTAATTTAACCCATTTTTATTAATTTGTGTATCACCACGAGGTCGTGGGGTTGTGGCCTACCAGAAAAGTTTCAGCACATCTACCTCTGGCCGTGGATCCATGGCATCCCTCTGACTCTGCCTCCTTCCGCCCAGAATTCCATTTAATATATTTCCCCACCTACCTAAGTTCTGCCCTATCAACAGGCCCAAAGCAGTTCCTTTATTAACCAATGAAAGCAACACAAAGACAGAAGGATCTCCTACACCACCAGGTTCTGCTATTCATCAAGTAAGAAAAATTCTTAAAGCCAGTGGAATTTTTCATCCTTTCTGGTCTCTGTTAACCTGCTACTATTGATTTGAAGGCTGTGTGTAATGGCTCTACTGTATACTGTTTGGCATAGAATATATTAAGATTTTTTTTTTAATCTAAGTTGTTTGCTCCTTATTTATTTACTTAGTCTGGCAACTATTTTTTGGATTGGTTACTTTATTAAACACTGGGATTCAGGAATATAACAAGTATATCTATTAAAATTTATACCCTTCTTTCCATACACATTTTATAGCAGAAACAGCTGCCAATCCAGGGACTACATGTCTCAGAATCCTTGGGACTGAGCTTGCGTCATTAGAATGTGAACAACAGTGACATATACACTTTTAGACTTGTTTTCCAGATACCTGCCATGCAGGTATCCTTCCATGTCTTCTGCTTCTGGCTGGACCGAATGGACAGGACTTCAAGGGTGAATTTGATGGCCACTAAATGGTGACAGAACTTCTGCTGGTTGAATTGTTAAATGATAGCGAGGATGAGGACATGGTTACTTAGCCATTCATTTGAATCATGCTGTCAGCTGCGTGAGAAACAAAACTCAAGAGAACTGAAGTGTGTGTGTATGTTTCTGTGTGTATGTCTATCTGGTCCAGCAATGTATGTGGACAAGAGCAGCCTTTTTCTGTATCTCAGAACTTTATTGAGGTGATAACTACAGTCAAGGTTGTGATAACATAAAGTAAGCTATGTCTCTTGAGGTGATAACTACAGTCAAGGTTGTGATAACATAAAGTAAGCTATGTCTCATAGCAGCAGATAAAGCGGGAATCGAAAGCATCCCTGAGGACCTGAGGGATGCCACCCAAAGTAAACTGTAGAGAGTCACTTGGAGTTCGCTGAGATAAGTTACGGGGAGGGTGTGCCAATCAGGGTGTAGTAGAAGAAGAGAACCAGGTTCTTCTGGGTGGTATTAAAGTAGAGGATAAAGTTGGGGAGTGGCAAGAGATGTTGCCTGGGGGTGAATAGTCTCTTTCAGCGGGAAAGAGGAAAAGAGTCCTTATTTCCCTTTTCTATAAGAGTAGGTGAGAAGGTAATGTCTTCCTCTATAACAGATGCTCTGCTTTGTAGAACTTTTTCCTCCTCCCTGCTTAGACAAAGACCTACTGCATGTAAGTGCATGTATGTGCATGTGCACACATGCATATGTATGTCTGTGTAGGGGGACATAGACAGAAGCAAAGGGAGAGAAGAAGAAGAAGGCTGATGTAGTCATACTTGGCCACAGCTGAGGACTAGACAAGGGTGTGGGCTCTTGCGGCATGCCAGCCTCTGCGGCATGGAAGCCATGGTGCCGGCAGACTGATGTTTATGGGTTCACCTGCTTTGGCGGGTTTAATAGAGACGAAGAGTATCAGCCCGATTCCAGTTTAAACAGGTGATATTGAAACCCTGCCAGGAAGAATCTGAGTGATTCTCTGCAAACTTTAATAACAACTCAGAGAAACTGATCAGAGCATTTGGCTCTACCGTGTATTATTGCTTAGCTGGACCCAAGCAACAGCAGAGAGGAATGAATCTATTTTCTTCCAGTTCCCTGAGAATAATATTTTTCTTCCTTCCAAATGGAGAGGAATTTGGTAAAGTCTAAAATGCATTTGTCTTGTTCCTTATTTCAACTTCTTTATAAATTGCCCATAGGGTTTTGACACCCAGTGTTAAGACAGGCAGTTTACTGCCTGAAATATCATCGACTGTTGGAAATTGTATTTCTACAAGCTAATTTCCTTTGGTTGCGACGTTAATTTGCCACACTGACATCCCACATGCCAGGCACTGACCAGGACAATTACGTACGAAGCTTTTGGATATGCCAAGCATTGAGAGAGCTCAATATATTATTTCCTTTTGGGGAACAAGACGAGCTGAGAGTTTCTTGGACCCTTTAGGAGAAAGAGAATGCAGATGGTTTTGGAACCTGAACTATGGAGAGTCAAATCCCACATCTACCACTTAGAGGCAGGATGACTTTGAAGAAGCGTTTTAAGTGATGTGGGCCTCAGGGTTCCTTTCACCTACAATATGAGGACACTCCTGGGCTTCCAGGTAGACCAGGGCAAGCAAGCCCTGTGCCTGGGTTATAGTGCGGCATCCAATGGCACTTCCCTTTCTCTCCTGAAGACCGAAGAAAAAGACAGGGAAGCTTCACAGACCATCCGAATTATTCCCAGGTCAGTACATGAATAACTCGCTGTCAGCTCTGCAAAGAGTTAAAAGTCTACATGATGCTTTATTGCCCTATAAAATGGTTCTGGTGGGCTGTGGGTGTGGAAAATGGTAAATTGCTTGCCAGGGGACATGAGTATTTGAGGAGAGGATGTCAAAGGATGGAGAAAGCCTCATGCAGATAGGAGCCATCAAGTTCACCGGTTGTGAGGTAGTTGTTAGGAAGAATGGGCCCACTTAGAGCCGTTAGGTGTGCCTTTTCCTTCCCCTTGGCGAGATGCTCTGGCTTTATTTACCCCGGAGTGGAGTGGTGATCACTGAAGGGTGGACTGAGATCTTTTGACCTTGGACAGTGAATGGTTTTCCACAAAACAAAGCTAACAGGGAAAACAGCTGCAGGGAGGAGTAGAAGAGGGTTATTTTGTTTTAAAATCTTCTGTTTAGTCTATCCTTTGGTGAGAAATTGGTATCTGAAAGAGCACATGAACCCTTTTCCACCCTTCGGCCTACATAGCCCTTCCCCGACAGTTTTTTTTTTCTCTAAAAGAGGATGCAGCTTATCTTATCCTTACTTCACACTTGTCAAAATACACAGTGCCATTAGAAAGTTCACACCCTGGCTATGTGTGTGTGTATGCGGTGTGTGTGTTATGTATGTATGAGTATGTATGTGGTATGTGTGTATATGGTGTGTGTGGTGTGTGTGTGTGTGTGGTGTGTGGTATGTGTGTATGAGTATGTATGTGGTATGTGTGTATATGGTGTGTGTGTGTGGTGTGTGTGTTATGTATGTATGAGTATGTATGTGGTATGTGTGTATATGGTGTGTGTGTGTGTGGTGTGTGGTATGTGTGTATGAGTATGTATGTGGTATGTGTGTACATGGTGTGTGTCGTATGTGTGTATGAGTATGTATGTGGTGTGTGTGTATATGGTGTGTGGTGTGTGTGTCTGTGTGTGTATATGTGTGTGTGGTTGATGTCTAGTGCCTTCCTCTAACATTTGCCATTATATTAATAGAATCTTTAACTTGCAGACTGAGTAAGATTGACTTGCTTGGGAGCTCTGGGAAACCTTCCTATTTTCATCCACCCTGGTGCTGGTGTCATAGTTGTGCCCTGACCTGGCTGACTTTTGACACATGTCCTGAGGATCTGAATCCAGATATTCATGTTTGTGTAGAATGAGCACCTCTTTGTCTCTGGGCGACATTTTGTGTTCCTAATTGTTTTTACCCAGTTAGAATGTCCCTGCAATAGCAGGTGCCTCTTGTTTTCTGCTCTCTCCGTACAGCACTTAGGAAACATTTATTGAATAAAGTAATAAACACAATGATAAATAATATATTACATATGGCGAATCCTTCTGTCTCTTTTTAGGGGTTCAAAGAGCAATGGAATAAACACAAAATCCAATTATTGATACAGATGAAACACTAAAGATATATAGTCGCTTAATGGAAAGCCATTTTTTATTTTTAAATATTTTTAGAAGCAGAATTAATTTTAATCCACTTTTACTTGTATAGTATTTTCAGAAAGCCTACTGTTTGGCTGCTAAATTCCAATTAGGCTTACAGTTTAGAATTTCATCCCATTTTCTTATAATCAGAAGGTATTATCTAAGTAAGCTGTCAATTCTACCATCACTTATATAGAAATCTGTTCCATTGTCTCAGATGTATAAACCTCAAATTTAGGGTCAATAAGCTGCCACTCTGAGTCCATTAAGAAACAGCATGTATATTATATACTTTAAAATAGGCTTGATTGCTCCAAAGCTATTTTTTAAACATATGTCATCATTTGTTTAAAGAGTTTAAACACTTTGATAAGGAAGTGTAGCTTCTCATCAGGTAACTAAATGTGAGTCCTCTACAGAAGAAAAGAGGTCTTAGAGTTGTGAGCTCAGCTGTCGGGGTCCTGCTTGAAAAGGGGCGGGGCTCCCAGGAACAAAGGCATTCCTAACTGGTGATTAGCGTCCTGAGAGCTACCTGGGAAACAGACGAATAAACATTAGGATACACAGTCCAACTGGGATTATCTTTATTCCTCACAGGGTATTATGTGCTGTTTCCCTCTCTTTGTGCCCTCCCTCCCTCCCTTCCATGCTCTATCACAAACAACAAACAGACTCCCGAATCAAACCGTGCTGGGAAGACACCTCAAGAAAGCAGCAAACGTGTAAGGCTGGTGCAGGCGTTCTTAGCCAAGACTGTGTATGTCATACTACAAAGTCATCTCTTTAGACCTCCCATAAATGAACAGCGGTCGTCTCAACCTCCCAGGGTTGGTGTGAAGTTCAAAAAACTGCTCACGGAACAATGTCAAACAGTAAGTCCATAGGGAAAGCTAGTAGTTATGACTAGCCCTGTCTGACAACTCCTTCGTCACCTTAACTGACTCTTTCACAAACTACATACAGCAGCGATATTTGTTTTATTAAAAATAGCAGCGTCGCAAAGTCCCACTGAGCAACAACATCCCATTTGTGAGCGAATCCTAGTGAAGATGGGGAAGTCAGCAGTCATGGAGCCTTCGTATCATTAAAGCAATTATACCCTGCATTTTTAAACTCCACAGTACCCGGTTCAATTTACTAAATAATAAGAATTAAGCACAACCCCAATAGCAGGACTTCCCTTATCCATGGAAGAATGGCATTCAACACTGAAATTCTCTAGCGAAATTACCAAGTATAAGGCCTAAATTTAGGATGGGGCAAATCTGAAACAGTTGATTACTGGATCTAAGATTATAGGTGTTCTCGTGAACTGTTGAAACTGATGAAATAAATATGAAATAGTGGATTATTACAGACACAATTACGGGGAAAACCTTGCCTGGTCTGACTGGAAGTATTTAGCATCGCCATAAAGAAAGATTGTTGAAAGCAGTTTTGACTTGTGCTCACACAAAGCACTGCACATGAGATCCACCTTCGGTACAAATTTTAGTGTAAAGACTGAAACGAACAGGATATCGTAGAATCAGAATTGGTCCTTAAGACTGAAAGGCATGCTTTGGGAGATTTCAGCTCTCCTCCAGGCTTCACCTGGGTGAAAAACAAAAACAGAAATCCGTAGACCCTTTAAAAAATCCAGACAAGAGTATGCTGGAACACAATCAGGAATTTACATTCCCTTTTCTACTCAACTGGTGAGGAGACGTGAATGCAAAAGGAGCCAGCATTTGTGCTTTGACCGGGCCACCTCTGAGCTATGGATTTTCTGTCAATGATTGGCTTTCCTAAGCCTACTGTTGAATTTTAGATGGGGAATGTGTCCTAAAGCTTCAGGTACCAGCTGGTGGTACTATTCAAAAGTGAGTAAAAATGATTGAAGTATTGGAATTAATCCATCAAAGAACTCATATATTTAAAAAAAGAACTATTAGGTTTTAGAACCTTGTTGAAAGAACCAGATCACTGAAATGGTACCTCTGAATGCTATCTAGTCCTTAGTCTGCTGCTTCTCTGTTTCCATCTTTCTCTCTCTTCCTTTATCCCTCCTTCCCTCCTCCTTTCCACCATACTCCTTTCTCCCAGGAGCCATGAGGTGAGCATCTTCCTTCCACCATGTCCTTCCATCAGGAGTTTCTTACTTGCCACAGGTTCAAAGCAATGATAGCAGTTGGCCATAGAAGAAAACTTCTGACAGTTGATCCAGAATAATTTTTTTTTCTTTAGCTATTTCCTTGACCAAGCTTCTGTCCATCCCCCACTTCCTCTTTCCTTTTTACTTTTTTCAAATTTTTTTTTTTTGGGAGGGGAGTCAGGTCCAAATCCTCCTGCTTCATTCTTCCCACTGCACATGCCACCACAACCAAAAGTTTATGTTGTGCGTCTTGGGTACTTTTCCATAGTAATGGAAACTTTACTCACACACCCAGCTTTCCTCTGTAAGCCGAGGATGGCAGTACCACTGTCCTCACAGGGTCAGGAGAAGCTCTGGGCTAAGTGGTTCCACTCAATCTGTATAGCAATTCACCATAAGTGATCATAGACAGTAGGATTTCCCATCATTTCATCTGCCCTGTGACTGGCAAGCTAAAAATCTGAGTCCTATCACTTTCTTCTCAGTGTTCCTGTTTCTTTATATGACAAAAAGGTATCCAGTGAATGTACCAATATGGTCAAGTTGTGAGACTTAAATGATTTACATATACTCTATTTATTAGACTAGCTTTCTATGTTTTGGAGGTTATTATTATTATGATCAACAAACTAGTGTAAAATCCAGGTGAGTTCATGGGTGGGGTGTCCATGGGGGATAACCTTTCTTCAGGTGTGAGGCTAAAGCTATCTTGAAAAATTGGTAGATGATGAGCAAGGAAGTCAGGACCGTGAGGGACTGGCCCACCAACAGAGACAGTGTGCTCGATCTGTTGGGAGCTCATCGAATCCAGCTGGACCAAGACTGAATGAGCATATGACCTAACTGGACCCTATGAATGTGACTGCCAGTGGGGACTGACTGAGAAGCCAATGATAATGTCACCGGGACCTAGCTCTTCTGCATGTATTGGCTTTTTGGGAACTTATTCTATATGGATGCACATCTTCCTAGACTGAGATGGAGTGGGGAGGGCCTTGGGCTTCCCATAGGGCAGGGTATCCTGCCCCATCTTAAGGAAGCAGGGGGAGGGTGGTGGGGTAGTGGGGGAGCGGGAGGGCCGGGAACAAGGGGAGTAAATGTAAATTTTTCTTTAAAAGAACAAAAAAAAAAACCTGGTAGATGATAGCCTGGGTGCCTTGAATGTGCTGTTCCTCTCTCCAACTGAAGTGGTCTAAACACCCTGTTTTACAGACACACCTAGATGAGGTCTCTGCAGTTCTTCACAGACCACTTTGGTTTTCCCTGTAGGAGTATTTAGTGGGTAGGAAGAAGAAGACAGAAAGCTGAGAAACCATTTCCTCAGGACAAACTTCTTATCAGTTTTATAGGGCTTTGATTAGGAGTTCTGATGTCATTACCCAGCACAGTATTTGTTGGCAGATAATTACACAGAAACTACATTAATTACAACACTGCTTGTCCAAAGATTCAGGCATATTTCTAGTTAACTCTTACATCTTGAATTAGCCCATTAATCTGTGTATCGGCATGAGGCTGTGACTTACTGGTAAGGATCAGGTGTCTGTCTCCTTTGGCAGCTACATGGCATCTCCCTGACTCTGACTACTCTCAATTGCATTTCTAGCCTAGCTTTATTCTGCTAAGCCATTTGCTGAAGCATATGTTTTTTTTTTTATTAACCAATGGGAATAAAACATATTCACAGCATACAAAGGGAAACCCCACATCAAGTATTTAGTACTATTATTATTTTTAAAAGATTTACTTATTTTATGTGTATGGGTATTTTGCCTGAAAGCACATGTATGTGTACCACCGTGCATGGCTGGTACCATGGATCCATTGGAATTGGAGTTATGGACAGTTTTGAGCTGCCATGTAGGTGCTGGGAACTGAACCCAGGTCCTCTAAAGGAGCAGCCAGTGCTCTTAACTTTGGAGTCATCTCTCCAGCCCCTCAGTGTTACTATTAAAACCATGTAAATATAATAAATAAATATTAACACTAAAGAAACATGTAAAATTTGGGCAACTGTGTCTTTGCATTTTTCCTTCGTCCCGTTCTTCCTTCTTTCTCTTTTTCCTCTTTGTTCTAATGTATAGTGAACATCAAGGAGCAGAGGAAGATGAGACTTTTCTCAAACTTCCAAAGATCTTAAGATCAACTTGTCTCCCGAAGCTAGCCCTGGCCAGAATTTAAGATTTTTGCATTTTTTGATTTGTGACCTATCAAAAAAAGTGAGATTAAGCATTGAAGCATAAGACCTCACTAATAAGACAGAAGCTGTACCAGCCTGCTCTAGAAATGCTCCATCGACAATGTCCTCATTTGTCAAATGTAGTGACAGCAGCAGTGCTTCACTCATAGGACCAGCAGGGGGGCCAACAGAGCTCACATACCTGACATTTGGTTGTGCTTAGCATATCTTATGGAATCCTCCATTCCAGCCAGTATAGTTGGCAGCAAATGTTAGCCTCCTGGTATCAGAGAACTAGTCACCAGGACCAGCAGGGGGGCCAACAGAGCTCACATACCTGACATTTGGTTGTGCTTTCCGTATCTTATGGAATCCTCCATTCCAGCCAGTATAGTTGGCAGCAATGTTAGCCTCCTGGTATCAGGGAACTAGTCACCCAGGCCTCCAGGACTTTTCACTTTTTAGATTGTGGTAAAGCATATAAAACAGAAAGCCCAGCATTTCATCACTGTTAAAGGATGTGTCCAATGGCACCCTTATTTTCCTCTGCAACCATGATTTCCTCACATTTTATGACTAAGATCCTGAAACTCGGAGCTTTATCTTAGGACTTGGCTGAAGTCATGGTGATTCTTAGAACTTATATCCTCCACCCTCAGAGATTCCTAGTATTTGGAAAGCTCTCTTCATTTGCCGATCAAAATATTGGAAAGAATGATTGATCTGGGAGCATAAAACACATCATCCATGTATGTACGAGTATCATCCATTCCAAAAATATTGGCATCTACCATGGAAAAGGCACATGGAAGAAACTTGGCAAAGAGCATCTCTGGCATTTCTCACAGCAGCCCATTTGGTGTTTGGTTGGTAATGTTTTCTTTATTTTTATAAATGAGTTCACAGCACAGGTTCAGTTAAGTTTGGTTACTTTCCCTAGGTCACTCATTGAGTATGTAGTGGAGATGGGATTCAATAAGAGCTATTGAGAATGCCTTCAGCACACTTTGGGCGAACCCAGTGGCAGTGTTTGTAACAATTTTATAGAGATACATTTTTTTTTTTGGTCTCTCAAAGCATAACAACACTTTATCAGTATGGTAGAACTATTATGTAACCATGGGAAAAGCAGCAGATCTAACTGTGAACCAGTTATCTAAGGTGGAAAAGGAAATTATAGCTTGTGGTCATAGACTAAGAACACTACTGAATTATCATACCAGGGTACTCTTAAGTCTTGGGGATGTGGATGCTGGTAGTGCTGGTGATGATGATAATGATGATGGTGGCAGTAGGGTGATGATTATAATGCTGATAGCTGTCACCTATGGAAAAACTTATGCAGAGAAAGCTCTGCATTTTCTATCTTAATTCTAATAAAACATTTGTTGGGTATCTTCTTTGTGTTAAGCCATTGGAATACAGCAGTACATAAGGCAGATACACGAGGTTCCCACATTATGAACTTGAATACAACTGAACGGGTAGCAAAGATACTAAGTAAATGTCTGCACGTTAATCCTCATAACAGCGGAAAGAAGCTGGAAAGATGATAATCATAGCAAGAATGCATATACACTTCTATTTGCTGAGCACTTACTGCGTGCCAGGAACTCTTCTAGAGATCCTGGCTATACGGAAAATTCTACCTTGAGACTTCAGACCCTCGATGGGCCTGTTCTTCTCACTAAAACTGTGGACACACCAAAAACTATTCTATTATAATCTGCTTTTTGAGGTTAAACTTTGACTTCCTTTTCTACTCAGACCACTACTTACTACCATATTGGGATTGAGTCTCAGCAGGTTAGAAATCAAAGGGTTTGGGCGCTTGGTTTCTCGCATCTCACAGGTCTTTTTACAATACCTTTATTCGTCTATCACACTTTAAAAGAAGTGGGGATTTTCACCCATTCCATTAACTATGAACTGCTTTGTGGGATTTGTGTGAAGACCTCGGGGCTTCTCATCCTTACTATAAAGAGGCTTGGATAAGGTGTCAACTGCATAAGGACTGGGCTGTCCTAGGCCAGAGGTCAACAGGTATCATCTTGGGCATTCTTCTGCAGCATCAGGGATATCTCCAAATACTCTGTGCAAAGTGCTGGTAGATTCCTAGAGCAATGATGAAGTTCAAATCTGTGTGGCTTATTTTATTTTATTTAGCTTGTATCTCATAGGCTTTCTCCGTCGATTTTCATAAAAATACTATGGGATATTTTGATTTATTTAACTCATGTGCCCCTAGAGTAGCAGTTCTCAACTCATGGGCTGTGACCCCTCTGGCAAAATCCTGTCTCCAAAAATGTTTACATTATGATTTATAACAGTAGAAAAACTACAGTTATGAAGTAGCACTGAAAATCATTTTATGGTTGGAGCTCATGACAACGTAAGAGACAGATTCACAGCATTGCGAAAGTTGAGAACCACTGTCATAGAGAGAGGAGGATCTCACGAGCCATTGAGGTCTCTCACTAACAGTTGCATGAGTGATGCAGCAAGGGCATCTTTGACTCAGGTCATCTTCAGCCCTACTGACATGTTGACTAGAACTTCCAAAACGACCTTGAGGCAGAAGTCACTCCTAGATCGGTGGCCCTCAGAAGCCAGGTGACAATACCAAGGTCTTAAGTGGAGACTTATTGCAATTTGTTACAAAGTAAAAGCTAACTTATAAAAATTTTGAGCACACAGAACTTTACTTTTGGAATTGCACAGCTCTGGATTTGCACTCTGTTTTTGCCAGTTATTGGCTTTCTAGCCTTCGGCAGCTCATTCCATCTCCCTAAGCTTCAATTTCCTCATATTCAAACGGGGATAACAATAGCACCTATACCACAGGTCCCTCCCCCAATAAGTGAACCAGTGCTTGTTAAACACAATGCTTGGCACACAGTATGCAGCCAGTGGAAGCTATAATTATTATTGCTTTCATAGTCTTTTGAGATCATCTGACCGGTGTTTGAAATACCCATTCTTCTTAAAGTACCGACAATGGTCTTACTCAGTTGGATTTTGCAAAAGGAACCTTTGTCCAAGAAAGACGTGTTCAGCCAGAGAAGGCAGATTTTGCCTGTGGTACTGAAGATCATGCCAAGACTAAAAAGTCCTAACTAATACTTGGCTGCTTTTTCTCCTCCTTCTCCACAAGATGCCTATGAACAATGTTTTGTAATGTAATTAAGATTATATTGAAGAATAAATCTTCTGTCATCAACCACCTTTTCTTTTGGCACAAATAAGGTAGGGAGTGATAGAGAAAGACATTCATTGTCCATTTGTGCAAGCACAGCTTGGGTACACTCGTGCACACACACACACACACACACACACACAAACACGCACACAAGTTTTAAAAAAAACCATTTGCCTCAGAGTTTTGGAAATTCTAGTTCAAGACATCGACTTCCACAAATAGCTTTTGGGAAATTCTCTTGATTCTTTTTTTTTTTTTTTAAAATACTTATTTATTTATTATATATACACTATTCTGTGTGTGTGTATGCCTATAGGCCAGAAGAGGGCACCAGACCTCATTACAGATGGTTGTGAGCCACCATGTGGTTGCTGGAAATTGAACTCAGGACCTTTGGAAGAGGAGGCAATGCTCTTAACCTCTGAGCCATCTCTCCAGCCCCCTCTTGATTCTTGATAAGCCTCATGGGAATGCTTTTGAACTGGAGGATGTGAGACTAGACTATTGATCCTGGCTTGGCTACTGATGGGCTGTGTGAAACACTGTTTCTCTCTGAGTTGATCTAATTTTTTTTTCTTCTGTTGATACAATGAGAAGAATAACATCTACAGCAGTCATTTGTCATAGCAATCAAATGAGACACTAGTAAAAATATACTCTGAAAATAATATCTTGAACATACACATAACATAAGCATTTCATTTTTAACACAAAAATTCAACAATAAATAAGATAGCCTGACATACTAAATGAAGCAGTGACATATGAAAGATACATGCCACAAATGTAAACAGCATAAAAGAAAAAAATATATATAAATAAATATATTTATATAACAAAAAACACTAAAGAGAGTTAAAACAAAGACAACAGAATGTAAAAATATAGGCAATTTTGAAGATATTAAAGTAGGTATTATTGCAAATCTATAAGCAAGCCAAATGAACAAATCAGGTGTAAAACTCTTCCCCTCAGTCAAACTGAAGGCTATGATTGGCTAACCTAAGAATGGGGGAACTTTAACTAGCAAGGAATCATATTAGGTGTTGAAGCCCCCAATGATCAGAAAATACAAACCAAACCAGTCAGGTAGCACTTTACACGTATCAGATAGTACACAATTAGAAATGGGGATCATGCTTCCTGGGAGGAGTAGACACGGTACACCCATGTGGGCTCCAGTCTGCCAGTATGTGGTGAGATTAGTCACAAAGGGTTCCATGACCCAGATCTCTCCAGACTTTGTCTAGAGCAGATAAACTCCTAGTTCTCTGATGCGTCCCAACAGGATGTCACTAAGGAAGCAGCTAAGTAAAAGCATCTGGGACCATGATCTAGACAGACACATGGAAACATGAACAGATTATAAAATAGGGGGAGAGGAAGATGGCTCAGTGGGCAAGGTGTTGGCTGTGCAAACGTGAGGTCCTGAATTTGCATCTGGAACAGCTGTGTATGTTACTATGCGCTTCTATCCCAGCACTGGGAGGTGGGAACAGGATGAGCGGAAGGGGCTTTCTGGCAGAGCAGTCTAGCCAGTGGGTTAGCTCCAGAACCAGTATGAGATTCTGTCTCAATCAAAAGGTGGAGAATGATAGAGAAAGTCACCCAGCGTCACCTTCTTGCCGCTACATGTTCATACATGAGCACATAATCACACACATGCGCATACGCACGCATACACATGCACAAACAGAACTATTAAGTCCATAACATAATATTCTCTCTCTCTCTCTCTCTCTCTCTCTCTATATATATATATATATATATATATATCAGAAATCATTCATCCTCAGATTAATAGTATATATGTATGATTGTATTTGTTGCAGGATGTGGTAGTTAACAGAAATCAAATTTGGAGAGAGGATGGTCCACATGAGTTCCCTAAAAGACGCTTAAACAAAACAGCTCCTAAGTTTCCTTATGCCATTAATTAACTACTATGTTTATCTCAACTCTGCACCTGTGGTATAAAAACAAAACTAATGTACTCACTATGACCCCACTAAAAGTGCATGCACAGATGAACAGTGCCCTGGAAAGATAAAAATCATTTGCAATGAAGCCTTAGCTGGGTTTTGGGTGTTGTTATGGTCTATGCAACTTGCTTGCTTTACTTATGTATAGATTCTAGACTTTCTACTGTACACATACATCCCTTTTATACAAATCAGCTTTAAAGTTCCAAAGGCACATGCCATATTTTCCTGCCATTGTCATTTGTACACACAGCTCTAATGGAGAAAAACCTGGGTGCCCTTAAACCATGACTCGAATCTGATTATTCTTCACAGGAACGTGGGGAGCTGAAAACTTTACAGAATTGGAGGTTTCATTTTCGTACTTATCTAAAAGAAGAATTTTGAATAGAGAAAAAACCTCGACAAACTGAGATGATGATTTTGCTTCATTGGCTCCAAAATGAAGCTGAAGAGGATACAGCTGAATGATATTGTCTCCAGAAGCTGCCAATTCTTTCTCTCTCCTTAAGAAACCAAGGAGAAATCTGAATATCTTCTCTTATGTGTCTGATAAAGCCTGGCGTTAGCTTTATTGATCACTGAAACTTGAGGAAATCTTTAGTCCTTCTTATTGGATGTATCTTCCCGTACATTTTTAAAAAGAAAATAATTCATGTTTACATTTGAAATCAATATTATTAATGAGTACCAATTGTTAAGATTGAAATTCCCTCAATGATAGAACTATCTTTGTTTCATACTTTTTTTTTTGATGAAGAAGGGGATGGGATTCAAAACTGTGGACCTTGATGATAAAATGGCCTATATCTAAGACGAAGGGGGAGTCTCTCTTTTTGTTATACAAAAGGACAGTATGACAAGAGAAAAAAAGAACCCTAGACAATGGAGAGGAGACAATCAAAACAAGGCATGGAAATCTGAAGGGCTAACCTGAGGAAGGCACTGTATAAAGTTTTATTTATGAACATGGATACCACTAAGTCTGAAGTATGCAGTGCGCACGAGCAGCTTCTCTCAGTCTGCACTTGTTCAGCTCATTGCTTCTAGGACCAGGGTGTGAAGCTGACTTCCCTACCAGTGAGCATGGAAGCACACGACCAGAACTGGAGGAACCGAAGGCTGTTCCCCATCACAGTGACCCTGATTTCACACCCATTCTCCCTAGGTTTCCAGAGTGACCACAGCAGGTAAGTTTACATTTTTTTTTTCTCTTTCTTCACCAGTGAACAAAATCGTGTCTTGCCAAGGTAGGAGAGAACTTCCTTTTGGGGAACCTAGAGGAGATGTCAAAAATGGCCAAGAAGTCTCGGGTTCTTGCAGTTAGGCTTTGTGAGGCCAGAGCAGTTTGCAGAAAAGCTTCTGTGATGCCAACTTCATTAGCAGCCCAGAGCTCATGAAAACTGGAGTGAAGGAACCAGCAACACAGAGCGTATTAATAGTGCACTTGGAGTCCTTCAGAAGAAGGAGTGGCACTTACGTGTCGTGGAGTGCCCCGGCTATGCTAGACAGCTCATCTCATTTATCTTTTATTATACTCTTAGGCAGTGGTGTTATTATTATTCCCATCTTACATAGGCGGGTATGAGCACTGCCTAAATTGCTTGACCAACATTGCCCGCAGTTTAGAATTGGTGGAACCAGAATTTGACCCAGGCCTCTTTGCAAAGTCTAGTAGTCTCTTTGTACTCCGTTATCCTTTCTTCTGTAGGAACAATCAAAAGATATATAGCAGCTGCCTTCGGGGACTATTTAATAAAAAGGGCTGACTGGCAAACCAATCCCTTTTGATGTTTCTATCATTTCTGGTGCTATAGTCTTGCATTTATCACAGAATCTTCTAGTTGTAAGGGAAGCCTTGGAGCTAGCATCCTTAAACAGGCAGATAGTTCTGCGATTGGGGTGAGAAAGGCTATTGGATTTTATGGTGAATTTTGATTGAGAAAAGGTAACCTATTTCAAGAGAAACAGAAGCCCATGCTTCCTAAGTGGAGGGATGAGCAGTAAGAGTTGCAGGGTGAAATCTTTGAGCTGAAGCGGAGAGGTGAACAAGAATATAGATACGGTTTTCAGGTCCAGGAAGGCTCAGTGTCCTCCTGCCAAGCACATGCATGCTGATTAGCTCCTAGGCAGGTAGCAAGTTCTCTGCTATATGCTAGGCATCCACAGAACACAGCAGGGCCCACACGACCTTCCAGAGCCAGGCCTCACCGGAGAGTCTAGGAGATATTGTAGATATTGTGGCTAGTCTCCAAGGCAACATTTGTTTGTTCCCATCCTACAAGACTCTGTATTCTTCAGCCACGGAATCTCAGCCAACCATCACACTGGCATCTTTTGCACTAGCTAGAGGAAGCTCATTGATTTTAATCTAACAGTAAGAGGAAGAAGTAGGAAAAAGTGTCTTTTCTTTTCCTATAAAAATTTATTAGGGCTGGAGAGATGGCTCAGTGGTTAAGAGCATTGCCTGCTCTTCTAAAGGTCCTGAGTTCAATTCCTGGCAACCACATGGTGGCTCACAACCATCTGTAATGAGGTCTGGTGCCCTCTTCTGGCCTGCAGACAGAATACTGTATACATAATGAAAAGTTAATATTTAAAACAAAAAGAATATCTTAAAATAAGGAAACTTACGTTATTAACAGTGGCAATCATTTTATAACAAGAGGGGATTAATCTCAGTTGGCACAAAGTACAGGATTAAGAGAAATACAGAAAAGCGAAGCTCCAATAATCTATGAACCTTTGGATTAAACTACACCTAAAAGCATATATTCTTTTCAATTTCTGCACACAAATACATCACCATCTGATATGGATTTTCTATGACATTCAGTCGCACCAATGTCAAGGAAACACAGGAACAGATTATTCAGGCATTACATGGTGTCTTAGTTTCTTCCATTGTGATAAAAACCCCCGGCAAAAGAAACTCAAGGGGGGAAGAATTCATGTTGGCTTCCAGTACCAGCTTGCTACAGTTCATCATGGTGGGAGAAAGTATTGCAGGAGAAACAAGGCAGTCCAGAGCAGAGAGGACAGGCAGTGTGCCCAGGTTATATAACCTAGGCCTGCTTCTAGCACACACTTCCTCCAGCAAGGCTCCACCTCCTAAAAGGTCCATAACCTTCCCAAGTAGTTCCACCAGCTGGGGACCAAGTTTTAAACACAAAAACCTATGGGAGACATCTCACCTTCAAATCACAACACATGTTCTATGCTATGATATAAATAGGCATTGGTGTAGGAGTCCCTTCTCTTTGTGTGTTGCTTTCATTGGTTGAATAAAGAGATTGCCTTGGCCTTTTGATAGGACAGCCCTTAGGTGGGTGGAGTAGACAGAACGGAATGCTGGGAAGAAGGCAGTGTGGCAGACGTCATGATTCTCCTGCCAGAGTCAGACATGCTGAATCTTTCCTGGTAAGCCATGACCTCATGGTGACATGCACATTATTAGAAATGGGTTGAATCAAGATGTGAGAGTTAGCCAAAAAGAGGCCAGATATAATGGGTCAGGCAGTGTTTAAATGAATACAGTTTCTGTGTAATTATTTCGGGAGTTAAGTTAGCTGGGCACCGGGAAAGCAGCCTGTGCCTCATGAGCTGATGAGGGATTGAAGAAGAGCATCATAGATCCCAGCTCTGGAACACAGGGAAGGATTTGTAAGGCACTGTCAATACAGCAGAGCTCAGATGAGTTAGAACTGGGTGGGTAGAATTCTAGGTAGAGGGTGTGGTCCAGAAGCAGGAACTGGATGATATTTTGGGAAACATGGAAAGGCTCAATGGTGCTGGATTGTAAAGTACAGGGCTTGGCTGGGTCACAGCATGACTTGAAAGAGCAAGTGGTTGCCGGGAATTGAACTCAGGACCTTTAGAAGAGCAGGCAATGCTCTTAACCACTGAGCCATCTCTCCAGCCCTAATATATTCTTATAGGAAAAAAAAGACACTTTTTCCTACTTCTTCCTCTTACTGTTAGATTAAAATCAATGAGCTTCCTCTAGCTGAAAGGTGACAAGGATGACAAGGACACAGGTAAATGGTGTGTCTAGGATTACCTGTGGCTAAAAACAGAAGGTAAAATTAAAGGTGGCAAGGCAGAAGGCAGGAAGAATAGTTAGAAGAGGAATTCATTACTTCATGTTCTCTCACTCTGCCGAATGGTGCTAAGTTCTCATACAGTAATCAATGAGGAAAGCAGATCCTGCCAGTCCCTCTGAGAAAGTGAGTACTGATTGGGCTACTGGGAGTAGGAAGCAGTTGATTGGGCCTATTGTAGACCCTCTTGCCACAGTTCAGGTCTTGAATGTACCTTAAAGACCCATTCACTTTAGAAAGGTCTGGCTATGGTGCTCCTGGAAGGTAGTGGAGACTTTAGGGGAGGTGACGAGGTGGCTATTGGGAGTGGATAGTAAGACAAGCCCTCCCCTCTTTCTGTCTTTGTTTCTTGAGTGCCATGAAATGAGCAGTTTTGTTCCACCATGCCTGCCATGGTATACTTGCTGCTTTGCCACAAGCCTAAAGACAATGGGCCAAAGTGACCTTGAACCGGGACCCCTGAAATTCTGCAAATTAACCTCCCTTCTTATAAATTGATTCTCTTAGGGATTTTGTCATGGGGAAAGAAAGCTGACAAACACAGATAACAAGAAAGAATAGTGGATCGGTCTCTGTGGCAATGGATCAGCAGGGACATTTCACCAGTAGGAGGAATGAAAATATAGCTCAGTAGGAACTATACTTTATCCAAAAAAAAAAAAAATCGAAATGTAAATGATGAATCTTTCTCTACACTAGAAATTTCAGGTTGAACCTTCTTTACAAGAAATGCTTGGAAACGGAAGCATATTGGTTTTTAATTATTTTTCAGATTATGGAATATTTGTTTATACATAATAAGAGGTCCTGAGGATGAGATTCAGGTCTAAACATGGACTTAATTTATTTTTTGTATATATCTTATATGCATTGTCTCATGCCTACACCCTGAAGGTAATTTTATTTTATGTAACATTTTAATGGTGCTGTATTTTGATTGTGACTCACCACTGAGGACAGATGTGGAATTTTCTACTTTTCTAATTTTTGTACTCAACAAGTTTGGATTTTGGTGTTTCATATTTCGGTTGGGAGTACAGTAGTTGAGCTGGCATTCTATTTTTTTGTTTACAATGTAGGGTTTTTGGGATATGATTTTCACAGAACATTTTTTATGTCTTCATTATGTTGCATTATACATGGAATTATATTCTTAGTACTTGGCTACTCTGACATGAATATTGGCTCTCGCTATGGAAAGACAAAAGGACTGTTAGCTTAGGGACAAACTGGTAGCCAACATGATGGATGCTGGCTATTTAGAGGGTGCTGTTAAGAAGAATGCTCAGATTGTTGAGACTGATTACTGATGTCAGCCATGGGCACTGGCAGAACTGGCTGCAGTCACGATGACCTGTTTGTTCACCTGGCCTGTTTCCCCGTTCATTTTGTTCATAATATGAAAAAAAAATGACTAGCAAGCAGATGACTTTATCTTGGAATGTACCAGAAGATGAAATCCTCTTCTGAAATGTTAGAGTAACAAATTGAAGCCAATTAAAGTATGTTCAGTGTTAACTGACAAAAAACCCCAGAAAGTGTTCCTATTAGGACATTCTTTTAACTTGTTAACATATACTTCTGCTTAAAATACCCCATTCCCTAAAACAGATCCAGTTTAAGATAAATACGGCATTGAGCACCTCTTTATTCATGAGAAGCTGTTCATTCTCAAGGACCATCAGCCGAATGGAACTGCTCCTATTGTCAAAATACTACTTCAGCTAACAATTATTTTATTTTATGAAATGAAAAGTAGTGCGTGTGTGTGTGTGTGTGTGTGTGTGTGTGTGTGTGTGACACTTTCTTCAGCTGCAGTTTCTAATCTCACAAATCATTTCAGATACTTTACACAATAGTATTTTAGAAAGCAAGAAAGGTAATGCTGAGGACGGGTAGCTTTTCTATAACAAAAGAGACAATAACTGAGGGTTTCTCCGTATAGTCTATAAGAGGCATCCTTTGTTCTTGATCTAAGAAGCAGGATGATTTTTAGATGTAAGCAAACTTTAGGATTATTTTTCAGCCATACCATGAACTTCTGATAGATGCATGGGGGTGTCCCTTGGGTAGGTATTAAGCATGATCCAGTGAGCTATGACCTCATGACTAACTGGGTGACTACGAAAGGATTGGTTTCTGAGTGGATTAAGTTGAGTTCCTTTGATGGGGCTAGTGTAGTGCTCCACGGACACTGGAGGCAGGCGGATCTCTCCCTAGGTCTTCCCTTTGTCTGAGTGGCTGATAGTTAGGTCTGGGAAATCACCAGTGTAACTAGGAATTTCTCTTATTATGGAAGTTGCGTAGCCTGTGTGACAAGACAAAGCAGGACAAGGAACGCCAGCATATCATTTACTTATTCCATCCTGTGCACATGCGTAAGGCTTGTGAAACAGCATGCTGTTAGCATGTCTTGTGTTTTAATCCGGGTTTAATGACTATCAGCTCCCCATCTTAGGTAAAGCAATGAAACTCTCTGTACTTCATAACTAACATTTACAAGGAAAGTTAAGAGGGCTATATTACAACAGGATACAACATTTTATAGAAAAGAAAAACCAGAACGGTATTGAGCATGCAATGAACACTCAAGAAGTGGGATTAAGTAAACACTTTGTAGTGTGGTGAAGATAGCCAACTACCCAAAGTTTGAAGAATCAAATGCTGAAAGTTGAGAAAAATTGTGGGGGGGAGCTAGGAAGATGTCTCAGTTAATAAAATACAAGCAGAAAGGTCTGTGCTTGGATTCCTAGAGCCCAGATGAAAGCCTGACATGTGTCAGTAATCCTCGTGGTAGGGAGAAGGAGTGGGGAGGAGCTTTGGAGTTCATTAGTCATAGTCTTGCTAAATCAGTGAGCTCCAAGTTCAGTGAGATGTCTTGTCTCAAACAATAAGATAAAGACGTTAGGTGTGTGCACACATAGACATATACACACATGTATAACACACACAGAGATACAAATTGACCAGTGTAATATGTTCACTCTAAGCTTTGAAGATATTGAAGGCATTGTGTCCAGTCCTAGGGGGTCAGAGACCCAGTGTGTTCCATGAGCCTGCGTAGTTCAAAAAATGATTCTCTGGGCCTGGAGAATTTTAAGTCAATCTCACTCAGTTGTCCTGACCCTAGTATTGTCATTACCATTTAAAATGGGAAGGAGGAGAGGACACATAAGTTTAAAGACCCTTGCGTAAGGTTGTAGAGCTCAATGGCAATGGGACACTACCAGGTATGGCAACTGAAGTCCCAGATACATGCAAAGGAGCAGATGGGGGCAGACACAGGATGGGACGGTAGGTGAGCGGCAGAAAACAGGAGAGGCATTGTGCCTCAACTGAGTTCAGATTCTTCCTAAAAGCGCTTGGCAGGACCAGCGCTTGGGGTTGGTCTTACAAGTTACACCTTCTTCAGGTACCTCTTTGCAGTAGTGCTGAAAATGTTGGGAAGCCAAGCTTTAGACCACACAGAACACAGAGTAAGCAGCCTCAGATGATGGAGCAGGCTCCCTGCAGCTGCCACTGGGGCACTGAAGCTAGCCCTGCTTTGGTTATAATTAATGTGATTATCTGGTTTGAAATGAGGTGGCCAAATGTAATCTTGCACCTGGAAGTTTCTTGTCTGCCTATGGCTTGCTAGACCTTTTTACATCCCTGCCTTTGCTCTGTGCACTGAAAACCTTCTGCTTTTTGGAGCCTTTTGCTTTAGAAGTTCTACCCTCAACTACTTTCTTGGAATGGAAAATTTAATCTTCAAAACTGTTCTGCACCAATGGCCCCAGAATTAAAAGCAAGTACCTTCAATGGGGAAATTAAATTTATTTGATATACCTGTACATGTATAAAATTGGATCCAGTGCTCATTTGGTTTGCAGTCTCCTGCAAAAAAAAAATGCTATTTGCTATATTCTGTTTCTAACTCCTAATTCACAGCAGAAAGGGGGCTAACCTCAAAGACCTTGTCACGTTCTGATCCCATGCAAGGTGATCATTAGCTGTTGAGCGGGTGTCATTTTCTGCAAGAGAGTCTCCCCACGTGTTCAGCATCATCTGCAGCTGAGAAATCTTCCTCGGGGAACAAGATATTCAGTTGACTGAATTTTCATTATAAAGAAAAAGAAAAGGAAGTTATACCTAGGGGGAATGATACTTCAATTATAAATATCTATATTTTATTTTGCATTCCCTTGCTCTGAAGTTTCCTAGATGGGTTCTGACAGGGTGTCACAGAGGGCACACCCTAAGGATGTGTTTGTAGGCAACTCGGTTTTACGAGAGGGTTAAATAAAATGAGATTTGTCCTTCCAGAATCCTTTCTGTGTTCTGTAAGTTATGCTCAGTTAGAATACTTAGGTTCCTAGTAAGAAGGCTGAGGACATGGAAAGGAGAATGGGAGGTGCACTAGTGGGATGCTGTGTGAGGGTGGCTTCTGCTGGTCCAGGCAGGACCAGGATATTCATGTCCAGAAGGCTATGCCTAATGATCTGATCCTTTCTTGTTATAAACAAGGCCTTGAGCCTTGGCCTAGAAAGACTGAGTGTCTGGGCCCAGATCCCACATCTTGTAAGCAGCAGGGCCAGGGGGAGCATGGCATGTCTTGTGTCATCTTCTGCCTGACAGTGACTTTCCATATCAGCTGTTGTTTGTGTAAGGAGTTAGGCATCTTCTTCTAGATTCTTGATTTTGAGTTTTCCATTTTCTGTTTCTTCTCCCCTCCTTTCTAACCATCATTCTTTTTTCACCCTCTTTTTTTCTATATTCCTGTCTACTTTTTCTCTCTGTCTCTCCTGCCTCATCACGTCTTCTTCCCAATGACTGGGTGACTGCTGCATATGTTCAGTGGGTATGCTAGACACTGGGAGTACCCTGGTGACCAAGATGTCTTGCTTCCTCTATAAAGAGTTAGAGTCAGGCCTATTGGGATAGGGTGTGTTTCTTCTTTTATCCTGTCAGCAATGCTAGCTGCTGTGGAAATTCCTACAGAAGTGGAGCAATGAGGAGGGGGTCAGGCACTATCACCAAGGAGTGAGAGGGGTCCTGTGCAGAGAATCTTGTTGGGGTGGGTAGTCATAGACATCAGTGTCTGGGAGATTTAGCAGCCCATGAAGTGGAAAAGAAAATGTCCTGACCAATATCACTGCTTAGCCAAGAGAGGGACATTGTGTGGAAAAGTCCTTGTGAATAATTTAAAGATTATATACATTCCATTGTACCCAATCCTGGTGCTTGGGAAAAATAAGTTGCTCTGGGTATGGCTGATATTTCAATGAAAAGTTTTACAGGAAAAACAGTGTCCTTTCCCCTTTCTCCTTTCATGGAGGTACAATCTGAGCGGATCACAGTTCCATCTTGTGAGCTGGAAAACTCAGTTTTCCCAGTGCCAACACAGGTATCATGGCAATAACCATTTTTCACTGTTCCTGTGAATAAATAATATGTTACCTGTGCGCTAGTCTCCCTCAAACTGTAATGCTATGTGCTATTACTGCTACATTTGAATGTCTCTGATTTTTGGTTTTATGAGGATATTCTATAAGTTTTTTTTCTCTCTCTCTTTCTTTCTTTCTCTCTCTCTAATTTTAGGGCCTAGCAAGTCCTTTTGTAAATAGCGGGTCACCCATATGTTTTCTGTATCAATGGTGGAAGTGAGGTATTTATTTTAGGAAGCTCACTGTACTAGTGTTGCTACTACACAGCTGGGAACTGTAATAGTATTCAGTTTCTCCAATATTTAGTGCATGTCCTGTTACTTAATACATGAAGTAACCAGTAATCAAGGACACACAAACAAAGATAATATGACTAGTGGATAAAATATACGGAGGCAATATGAGAAGTGATTTATTTGAAATCAAAGTTCATTTATTCTTTTGGTTTTTTTACAATTCTAGGGATGGAGCTCTCTGCTGTGGAATAATGCTCTTTCCCACTGCAAAGATTTGTCACTCATATTAGTTTAACAAAGCACTAATTGGCCAGTAGCCAGGCAGGGAGTATAGGTGAGGTAAACAGACTAAGAGAATTCTAGGAAAAGAAAAGGCAGAGACGCAGGCACCACCCAGATGCAGAGGAAGCAAGATGAGAATGCCTCATTGAGAAAAGGTACCAAGCCATGTGGCTAAACATAGATAAGAATTATGGGTTAATTTAGGTTGTAAGAGCTAGTTACTAATAAACCTGAGGTAATAGGCCAAACAGTTTATAGTTAATATAAATCTCTGTGTGTTTCTTTGGGACCAAACAGCTGCAGGACCAGGTGGGACAGAAACTTCTGTCTATAGGAACATGCTGTGAAATTGGTCTTCAACTAGGTTATAACCTTAGCCACAAACTTACTTATTTTTAATTCTAAAACATTTAAATATGTATCTAATATCTGTTATGCACCAAAAAGATAATGTACAGCATGGGAAAGAAAACACTTGTCTTTGTCATTCTTAACTATCCCCTTCTGTTAAAAAGTTCCCCATCTCAATGTTTTTGAATGACCATTATATCTGTAAAAATGTCTCCTACACTTTAGACATTGGTGATGTTTAAACAACAGTGGCAACATTCCCCGTATCAGCAATGATGCTTTAAACCACAGTTTCTTCCAAGTAAAGTAGATTGCATCTGCGCAGAAATTGGTCACATCTGTGGACAGAAGATGAAAGATGTAGAAAAGGGTGAAGCGAATAAGGGCCATTAACCACTTCAGAATAAAACTTAAGGTTTGAAAGATTGTTCTAGAGTCAATTCCCTATATGTCAAGCACTAAGCTGTGGTGAATGTTTCCACTCTGGGGTCCTTCAGGCCAGGGGTGACAGGAGGGTGAAGAGCAGTTACAGAAATGGCACTGATGTAACACTTTATCTTCCCAGTAGTCTGTATCCTTGTTACAGCCTTCTTGCTGCAAATAAGAAGGTCCCAGAGATTATGATTCATGCCACATGGAAGGGTGCAGTGAGCTATGGTGGAAGTAATCTTAAGTAATGTCTCCTGGGTCATCATCCATCTTGCCATACCAAGCTCTTTGGAGATAGTAATTAATAACCTGTATTAAATTTAAATTGTTATCATTCTTTTGTCCTGGGGCCTTGCTTCCTCTTCCCCATTTCCTCTTATAAATATGAGCCATGAAAATTCTTTTCTTCCTACATGAAGAGATCCCATGTTCCATGTCTTTTGAACATGTCGGTGTCTACTGCGGGGTTGTGCTGTTCTCATACTTTCCACTATAGAATTTGGATCTTCTTTACTTAGTCTTCATGGCGTATGATGTTCCACTCTCTAATCCCCTTTGTGCTCAGATTTTAGCGTTGGTTCCTTTTCTACACTGGTGTCAGGGGCTGAGGCAGTTCTGTTGTTTATCTTTTTCTTTGCCAAGCAGACCTCCTACTCCAGATTTTTTTTTTATGGCCCCAAATGCTATCTCACCCCCAACAGCCATGATCTGGTCTGATATCTGCACAAACTATAAATTCATAAGCTTTAAAGAATCACTTTCAAATATGTTAAGAACAGTGTGGCATGCAGAATGGAGGGGTGTTCGAAGAGTCCTAAGTACTCCAACTTTACAAGGAGCCAAGTGTGTGTCTACCTTTCTCTCTTGTGGTTTTAAAAATTATATGATATATGGGGCTGGGAGAATAGAATACTCAGGATACATGAAGTTCTGAGCTCAATCTCTAGCACTTATAGCAACCCTCTAATAAAACTGCTCCATTTTTATTGATGAAAATATAGATGATTAGATGAATAAAGATTATTAAAAATTATCTTTAGCGCCGGGTGGTGGTGGCGCACGCTTTTAATCCCAACACTCGGGAGGCAGAGGCAGGCGGATCTCTGTGAGTTCGAGACCAGCCTGGTCTACAAGAGCTAGTTCCAGGACTGACTCCAAAGCTGCAAAGAAAAACCAAAAAAAAAAAAAACCAGAAAAAATATCTTTAGCTGTATGACCTTGAGGTAGTTACTGCTCCTGCCAATATTTTAAGATATATTTCAAAGTAATTTTCTAGGTATGGTGGATACAGAACCGTAAATCACAAATGTGCACATACATGTACCCATGACCTATCATACTATATATTTGTTCTTTATAATACATGTGGTCCTCCTGTACGTTATAAATGTGTTAAGTTTCAAGAGCTTTTCACATGTACCCTGAGAACACAGTTTCTCACAGAAATACTCCTATTGGTAGACTGAGTTTCCCAACCTAATTCTAAAAAATTGTCTTAACTCTTAAAATATAAGAAAACTGTCTAATATAAAATGGACACAACAGAACTGGAAAAAAAATCTATTTTCCATATTTAGCTCTTCCAGTCCCAAATACAGCCCCAGAATAGATCAAGTTTCAAAGTTAAGACTCAGTGGGATGAAATTCCCATTTCTCAGACGGAAAAATACAGATTCAGTTTGGGGCAGATAGCTAAGTTTATACAGGGTTTGCTATGCAAGCATGAAGGTCTGAGTTTAGATCCCCAGCACCAGGAGAAAGAGCTGAGCATGCGGGTGCTTCTCTACAAGCCCTTGTGCTAGAGCAGCGTAGAGACATGCAGATCCCTGGAGCTCTCTGGCTGTGCAGTTGCTGAATTAGTGAGCTCCAGAAAGGCACTCAGTATCAAACCCTGGCTTTCATATGCATGCCGCATCTGCATACATGAAAACACATACACACTGAGTTATAATGCAACAACTCATAAGAATCCTGACCAGTCTCTTGAAATGCAAATTGCTGGACTTGGTGGTATTCAGTAATCACGAAGTGAGTAATAGAAGCAGCTTAACATACCTAATAAAAACATATTTGATACATATTCTTTTAAACCACAGAACCCTTTGTTCTACCTGTCTTTCAGACTACCTTAGGTTCAAGCAGATTGCAAGAATTCACCTCAAAAGATAGGAAATGTCATGCACATAGCTTTGCTAACCTGCTTCATCCATCATTCCTTACTAGGTTACTAAGTCCTGTTCATCACTGCTTCTCTACTGCAGGCTCAAAACTACCAAAAGGACCCAAGGCCCAGAGCATGGCCCTAGATCCCACATAATCATCCTGAGAAAAGGGGTTTAGAACCAATGATAACTGTTCTTTGTCATGGACATAGACAAAACAAGGCCAAGTAACCAGTAACCAGTACGCTCCAAAGTCAACTGACTATACTTCCTGCCATGTTGGCGGTGAAGATGGTAGACCAGGGGAGAGATGATATCTTTCTCCCCCCAGAAGTCCATGATTTATCCAGATACCCTCTGCTGGAAAGGTGGGCAAATGTCAGCACAGGAGAAAGAACCATTAGCCCAGCCCAATTAACTGATGACCTAACCAAGATGCCAGCACTACAAAACTCAAGAGACACGCAAAGATCTTTTCCCTGAATACAAATAGGAGTTTATGGTGTCTTAAGTATTTCTTTACCTTTCAAAAAATGGCTATTTTTGTGATTTTGGTCCAGTCAACTTTTTTTTTTTCCTCACTGAAATGCTTCATGGAAGTAATCATAAGGAATTAGTGAGCCCATAAAAATCACAGCATCCAGTCTTCATTAAATTCACAAATCAGCTTGGAATCACCTGCTATCAAGATGGGATCACATTTTCTGCGCCCAGTTGGAAAATGGTCCGTCTCAAGGGACCAGGCTCACTCTCTGGAAGTCTTTTACTAGTACAGACTGTTAACAGAAGTCACGACCTTGAAAATACACAGCCAGTTAAATGGCATTCTTCCCCCGGTGTTCGCAGCCACATTGAGCCCTGATCCCTTTTTATTATGTACAGAGCCATTTTTAAATGAAATGCTTTCCTATGACCTTGCTCACCATCCAGGGAAGCGTTCTACTGCAGGTTGCTTTATTCTAGCATGAGGGATTATTCCCTGCTAGAGCAGACAGAACCAGCCTAACAACCCGGAGAAGGGAGCAGTTAGAGCCACCAGCGGTTCCATATTCTGGTGTCAAACACACACCAAGAGCTTTAACCTTTCTCTCTGCCCATCGCAAAACACAAGCGCTGCCAATGGGGGGAAAATAAAAGGAGGTGGATTTGTCCCAGGAGCTGAAACGTTCTGGGCCATCCCCAGTCTGCAAACTTGAAAGGGAACTGCAGCGTATCAGGAAATGGGCTGAAGTTCAGTCATTTCATCCCCCTCTCTTGTGGCCATTACCATCCTCCCTTTACCTGTGACATGAAAGATTAGCTTTCATTAGAGACCATTTTCCCCATCTGCATCTTTGAAGCTCTTATCTTTGGCTTGCCACATCTTCCATCAGGTCTCCCCCTGCATGAGCAAATGGGATGGTAGACTTTATTTTTGTAATTCATTCATGTGCTTTCTTTCACAGATATAATATGTGCCTGGCACCACGCTGAATGCTCAGTCCGTGAACTTATTTTGCTTATAATTTTGAAGATCAGTTCATTCACCTGTATTATCCAGATTCTGTACAGCATCATGGACGTATTAATGATACATTCTTCATACAGTTTCTAAAAGAGAAGCCATACTGAGAACGGTAGCCTAGAGAAGCAATGATAAACTACTCTACGAAATGCTTCTGCATGATTGCCAGGCATGTTTGAATATCTCACCTCTCTCTTATTTCATTCCAAATCAAGGAAATGGGAAAGCTGTGGCTGATACCATTACATTGGACTGAAAATAATAGTGATGATCACACACACACACACACACACACACACACACACACACACACACACACTAGAGGAGCAGCACACTGAGAAGTGAGGAATAAGAAGGCCTCTTTGTGGATCAAAAGAAAAAGCCAGTCCATCTGGCAGGCGCCTGCACGTCTAGGCCCAAACATGGGGACTGTGCATTCTCATTTTAGATTCAGTCTGTGAAAGCTGGCTAACTGCTTTTTAAATTCTCAGCAGATTAGAAATAGAAAATTAGTATACATCAGTGCTTACAAGAAAATGACAGCTGTCAGCCACACAGGCAGAGTGGGAGGGAAAATCAAAACCATGGAACAAAGACACAGGTCTATAAAACGACAGCAGCCTAGAGATGCAGGCAAATCTTTTTAACATGCCTTGAGGTATTAGGATTGCTACAGCCGCCTTTCGACTGTTATAGTCCAAAAACCCACATTTCACAGACCAAGAAAGTTACCAGTATGTTTTAGAAAAATTCTACAGAGTGCTTGAGAGTGAAAATGAATATTTAGTGCAGGGGAAACTTTGCCCTCCAGGCATAGCATGTATCTTGAGATATTTTTGGTCACTGCAAGTAGTGATGGTGGCATGGGGCATGCCAGTGACTACTCATAGAGGTCAGAAATAGCATACCAGCTCCTACAATGAACAACAACAAAATATCAGAAAGTATCACAACCCAAATAAAAATGCACTAAAATTGAGAAACCCCATGTTTGACTATTTGAAGAATTCACTTCTAGTGTGCCTCTCTGCATTGAGAAGGAAACCAAAAGAACCTTGCATCTCTTTTGTTAAGCACTCTACCTGTAGAGGCCCCTCTGGTCGCATCTGATCTTCTCAATAGCATTGTGGTCGAGGGGGAGAATACAGTTTCTACTCTGGGGCAGAGAGCAGAGGACTAAGCAATGCTCCTAATGATGGATAGATAGATGCTCTGAGTCCCCTTCCAGTGCTTCTCCCACAAAACTATTCTTGAAATCTCTTTCATTTTCAGCCAAGAGGGAACAATCAAAATAGTATCATTTGGTAAAGTGTATCAAATTGAATTTTAATAAATTAAAATGGAGACATGGGTTTAGGTACAGAAATTTTGTGCATTGGTTTATCCGGGCTCCAAAGAGCTCCTGAGCACTTTGCTGTGCTGCTTGCTCTTCTAGGAGCTGGTACATGTGATAAACAAGAAACATTTGCTCCTGTGTGTCAGGACTACCTCACTTGTGATGACTCTGGCTCTTATTCTCCAAATCCAAATAAAGCCTCACAAAAGTCCCAGTTTGTGTCCTGTACCCCTTAGGCTCTATTTCTATGACAACTTCTTTCTATCTTGTGTGTGTGTGTGTGTATGTGTGTGTGTGTATGTGTTGCACACATGTGAACGTGTAGGTGTTTGTGCCCATAAAGAAGTCATAGGAGGATGTTGTATATCTTCTTCCACCATTCTCTGCCTTGTTGCCTAGAGACCTGGTTTCTCACTGTGCTGGAAGCTAGTGTAGCCTGGATGGCTGACCAGCTAGCGCTCTGGATCAGCCTACTGTTCCCCTCCAATGATGCCCGAAGTTACAGAGAAGTGCAGGTACACACAATCATGCCAAGGTTTTATGTGAGTGCTAGAAATTTGTACCTAGGTCCCCACTGCTACATAGAGAGGAATATCCCTAACCCCTGGACTGATGATTTCCAAGCAAACATTATCTGTGTGATTTGTGTATTCATCTTTTCTTCTGCCCCTCATTGTATTCCTTCCACCTCTTTCCAGCCCCAAGAAAACTTGTTCTCGGCTAGTAGTGGTGTATGGTCTGAGATCTTTTAAAAAGTTACATTTATGGGCTGGAGAGATGGCTCAGTGGTTAAGTGCAGTGCCTGCTCTTCCACAGGTCCTGAGTTCAATTCCCAGCAACCATATGATGGTTCACAACCATCTGTAATGAGGTATACACAGATAGAATATTGTATACATAATAAATAAATATTTAAAAAGTTACATTTATTTATTATTGTTTATGTGTATGTGCAAGCATGTATGTGTGCATGCCAAGCTCATGTGTAGAAGTCAGGGGCCAATCAGCAAAGATCAGTTTGCTCATCCACTATATGGATCCTGGGTATTGAACTAAGAGGTCATCAGACTTGGCAGGAAGTGACTCTGTCTGTTGAGCCATCTTCTGCTCCTTGTCTGAGCACTTGCAGTGGTCTTTAGGCATCAGTATTTTAACTATAGTTACACAGCATATCTTATAAATATCATATTAAAATTGGTTGCTCATGTGTCTTTCTTCACCTCTAGACCTATGATCTTGAAGGACTTGTGTCGGACTCCTCTTGTCCTTTCTAGTTCCATTATCCATTGTCTGTTCCTGACTCCATGTGGTAACTGACACCCCAGGAAGGATTTACCAATGAGGTACTTCCAGAAAGCAGCAGGGAAGTGATGTCTTCCCTTTTGGGGTGAGCCTCCTCCAATTTCCTCATTGAGAAGTGCTCACCATTCCCCTTTGTTCATTTAGGCCACCATGGTCCCAGGCCTCTGCTGCTATTTTCCCTTAAGCTTGGCACCATCTCCTGGCCATGCAGTCCAAATATTAGCAATTTTCTCAGTTCTCAGACTACAGAACTGAACTGCCTTTTCCTATTCCTTTTGTGATATTCTTACTCCATACAGCATTCAAGGGTCCGACAAAATGCTGGGCCCCAACAACATGCAAAGTAGGCGATTGTTAAAAGTGCAAATGAATGAATACAGATGTTACAATCAACATTTAATTAGTCTGAATTTTTGTGTGTGTCAGAAATGCATGCATCAAAGGCTCCAGTTTCCTTAGAAGTGCAGAATTGCTCTGTGAACCCTGCTAGACCCAGCGCTACTTATTAGCATTGTTCTTTGTCATCCCCAACTTTCCAGCGAACAGAAGAAGGTGTCGCCTGGACTCTCCCCCAGAGCATCCAGCCGTTCTTCTTTTGAATTCTTCATCGCTAACCTCAAACACAAACAGAATCAAAGCCTGACTTTTCTGTCCTATGAAAGCCCTGGTCAGAAAACTCCCACCTCCGAGGATACATATAATGACAGCTGGCTAGACAAGAAAGGAGAAAAACAAATTCAATGAGACTCACATTGCAGTATAAGTTTCCAATCAAAGTGAATATGACACTTGAAAAGAATGCCATCCTCAGAGTCCTTCTTTGGGATCCTCCTTGGTAGCTGTGCTTTAACAAACGCCTGCTGTTAATGCGAAATTGGTTTCATCTTAATTTGTCAACCAAGAAAACACATTCATACTATTTTTTTTTTGGTAGCGATTACTGTCCACATTTATCACATTCTTAAGTTGACAGTGACTGCAGAGTTAGCAGTCATGCTAGTTACTGATAATTTGTGACAGGAATAGGTGACAGGTCCTACTCTGGACACTTTTTGAAGTTTATCTGCATGATAATACTATAAGTATTGTCACCTTTCAGAGAGGAAAATTGAACCTTGTAGAGGCTAGGTTTCTGAGGCATACCGACTCACAAGTCCCAGGGTACAGCTCTCTTTCTTCTGGTCAATAGCTACTGGCTTCCAGCATCTGAGTGAGATGCATCGAACAGAGGAGTGCCTGAATTTTCCAATCCATTATATACCAGCTCGTCAGTGCTAGAAATGCTTGATTTTTCTCAGGCTTCCTTGGAAAGCCACGTCACTTCTTACTGCAAATGGGGTGGAGGATGGGGCATGCCCAGGAGAAAGGCAAAGAGGAAGAGAATGCAAGAACAGCAACTGAGCAACCCTTCGAAGGTAAAGTGGTTTCTGCTTGGCATTGAGACAAAATTTATATTTTTGCTAAGACTAAGCAGCTTTCCCACTGAGAGGGAAAGAAAGCTCAAGGCCCACGCTGACTTGGCTAGGCCTTTAAATGTTACCCAGTACCTAATATATTACAAAGGAACTACGATGAGAACAGATGGAGCGCATAAAGCAGATGCAGAGCTGAAGTCTAAATAGAGAGGAACGATTCTTCAGCTAACAATAAGAAACCAAGGTGGTGGTGCAGACGACATGGAAATGAAGTCATTTACAAGGGAGCCAAGTGACTGGACAAAGTCAGGTTGGCAGGGATGAACACCACAGGGATGCTTTCATGCCATGGGGAATGCCACCCACTCAGGTTTTCCTGGGGTATGGAATGGGCATACACGGTTGACTCTGAAGGAAATTTCCAAGAAATCAGAAGTCATTAAGGCCACAGAATACCAGAAAGCATGCATACTACACAGGGAAGGCCTTCTAGACCGGAGCAGGGTTACTGCATTTTCTATCCTGAAAGGAGGTACTCCAATATTTTGAAACACATCAGACATGGCAGAGGTGTTATTTCTTGTGACAAATTCACCTTATTTCATCACATCTCTTTCTAAAATTAAAAACTTGCTTTATGGATGTTTTCAGACACAGAACACAGGCATGGTGCTGATTTCATAGCCCTCCCCACCCAGGTTCAATGTCTGTTCATCAATATCTGCTTACCCCACTCCCCTTCATTTTCTTTGCTATGTTGACTCACTTGCCCTTAGATTCCCTTTACTTTGTGTCTCCATTTGGGAAATATGCCTGCATCTGGTAGCTAGTGGTTGGAAGAAAAGCTATAGAGCGCTTAGCACAAAAGCAAAAGTGTGAAATAAATGTGAATCATAATTCTTTTTTCAAAAATATAGGATTTATTTCTAACTATTTTGTGTGTACATATGTGAGCCTACATGAGTATGTGTGTGTCATGTACATGTAGATGTTCACAGAAGCCAAAGGTGTAGCATAAATAATAAAAACCCAGAGACAGGTATTGGGGTTCAACCTGAAGATCAGAAAAGCAAAGCAGCCAGCCTCTACCTCATACCGAAAATGGGCAATCCTGCCTCCGTGAATCTTCAGAATGAGACTGAGCATGAGACCTGTATCCTCCCATCTTATATTCCTCTCTGGTGCTGAGATTAAAGGTGTGCACCACCGCTGTCTGGTCTCTATGGCTAACTGGTGTGACTGCTGGGATTAAATGTGTGTGCACACACTGCCTGGCCTGTATGGCTGACTAATCTGGCTCCTTTGCATTGATCTCCAGGTAATCTCTATTTATTAAAGCACAAATAATATACCATTGTATTTCCCCTTTTTATCTAAAATAAAAGATGCTATAACAAATATAAGAAAAACTATGTGCAATAAGTACAGTAACTATATACAATAAATACAGGTAATAAATACATCAGCAATGTTTAGTTCATTTGCATTTGACAAATTCAGAGAAAATACTCCATTATCTATCCTATTTTGGTGAGTCCAAAGTCTT
>JAQHUG010000348.1:459210-485619 GCA_028555095.1 Dicrostonyx torquatus | reverse complement strand
TTTTGCTTTTTTATTTATTTATTTTGTGTGTATTTTTTGTATTTTGTCAGTTTGAAAGACAGAGAGAAAAAGGACATAATGTTGAGTGGGTGGGGAGCTGAGGCAGATCTCAGAGGAATTGGAGGAGGGAGAGACATTATCAAAATATATTGCATGAAAAAACTTTTCAATAAAAACTTTTGGGGGGAATGTGACTGTTTTTAGTAGTGCTGATGAGGGAGGGGAAAATTCTTTAGTATCATTGTTACTTATTGCAGAATAACAGTCAGGATCATTAAGAAAATTCATATGAACTCTTTACCCCCAAATGCATTTGTATTTTTTTTTTTTTTAGCAATACTATGTGTTCTTTCAGAAACTTTCTCTGATCCTGCAAATAACTCAAGTCTAAGTAATTAGAAACCTGGGATTAGAAGCTACAGATTCACCACATAACCATCTAAAACAGAAAGGAAACGTAGAAAGTGAACCTAGTGACTTTGGATTTCTTCAATAGTCAGGAGTGCCAGTAATGCCATAATGTCTTTCTTCTTCCTGTCTTACTCTGCACATCTGTCATATTTCCTTTGTGAATCTTCACAGGGTAGGATGACCCTGAAATTTTTTTTTTATCTGTATCTCCAAATGTTTATTTCGATTAAAGTTTTCACTCCATAGCACATTGAATGTAAACATCATTCCTTTGTTTGTGGTTTTCTTTGGGGAGCTAGGGAGTCCCAGAACATTCTGTACTGACTTTTATACTATTCAGAGTCTATTAGACATTCTTTCTTAGCCCGGCTCTTCAGCGTAGCCTTGACCATGCCCTAGGTTGCAAGCTTGATTTTATGATTCTGAATACAACAGTGACCTACATCCTGAATCACAACAGGACGTAACCCACAGCAACTGAACAGAGAAAAACAAGCAGAAAGAAGAGATAAGATAAAATACTGATACCGCGAGGATGCCAGGGGGTTATTGCATCAGTTGAAGGTAATTACTGGGTAAGTTAAGGTCATAGGAGTTTCAAGATTAAACCAAATGGAGCAAGGGTAAGTTATCTCTTCTTGTTAGATTACTGCCTGGTGTCCCAGGCTGGAATTCAGGGACAGATCAGAGGAATGGGGGAAAGGAACAAAACTAATTTTTGAGGTGCTTTTGTTTCATGTGACCCGTGGAGGAAGAGCTTGTATGTCAGTGACTTCACTGGATTTTAAGGGAGCGGTCCTGTGACAATTGCCCTAAGTAGCTGGTTAGCCAATCAGTTTGAGAAGTAAAGAGTTTCTCATTCAGAGTCAAGGAGATGAACTTGCTTGCGTGAAGCTTGAGAGACCAAGTGATGAATGCTGCCAAACAGGCTGTTAGTATTAGAAGCTTATTCCTTGAAGGAATGGTGTAGGCTAATCCCATGCAGCAAACATGCAGGCCTCCTTTTCCTTGCAACCAGCTGTGATAGGCCATGCAGATAACACAGATGGGTATCTGAAAAAAACTTGCCCTCAGTAATCTGTCCTATAATTGAGTTGTGCATCACGGAAACAGGTATCATCCTAAAGTAGGGACAGCTGCCTTCAGAAGGTCACAGGAGAAGGGAAAGAAACAGAGCCTACATCCAAGACACCAACAGCTTTGACCCCAACCTTGTGCGAGTGTTTCACATGGGCTACCTCATTTCTCCTCCACTTAGTACTAGGAAGTTACAGGATGATATTCCATTTTAATAAATTTTCTCCACCGAATGGGACAGGTACTCTATTTCCTGCATTATAGGTGGGGTAGTGATGTGAGAAAGTGAAGTAATTTGCAAATTACTAAGTGAGCCGGTCTCAAACCTATGGTGCCCTTGGAAGCAGTGGTATAGAGAGAGAAAAATAAAATAGGAAGAGTCAGGTGCTGGTGACAGAAGCTAAACTGCACATAGTTAAACGATGACTCAGAGGTTCTCACATATAACATTGGAAATTTTCTAGAAATGATATTTCATTGGGGAGACAGAAGAGTACAAAAAGAAAGAAGGCATATTCTGTCTGCCTTCATAATGAATATTCTATTGTGTACATTATAAATATCACATAACTACTATAAAAAAAACAGTTTCAATAATAAATGCCTGAGTATCCACTACTAGTTTAATAAAATGAAAGTTGTACACGAGTCTGACTCCAACCCCACCATGTTCTTCTTAAATGGAACTAAGATTTTGAACAGTGTTAGCTTTTCATAGTTTACATATATACTCAAAGATACATGATCACACTTCCACTTATGACCTTGAATGCATTTCATAAAATGGAATTAGAAAACGCATATGTGTTTTGTGATTATGTTTTGGCTTAGCACTATTTATGCCTGTGGACATGTAGACACAGCTAATTTATTCTCTACTAGAATTGAAGGCCTTTTTAATAAAGACATCACAGTTCATGTATCAAATTCTAAGAAGAGGATAATTGAGTAATTCCAATTTTCTACTATTAAAATAAAAGCTGCTGTAAATATTCTTATGCCCATATTCTGGCATGCAAATTATTCTCTAGCCCATATTTCTCCAGGTTAAAAACTTTACAAGTTGGCTGAGTGGTTGTGGTGAGATCCTAATTCTGTTTCTAATTTCAACCAGTTTTTTGATCAATTTTCATTAAGTATAATTCTCATTCACCTTCTGTAGATTTAGTTCATTCTGTTGCCATGATAAAAATACTCTAGCTAAAACCAACTGAGGAGACAAAACAATTTTTAAAAATATTTTTTAAAAGTCTTTTTTATTTTATTTTACATTCCAACCACAGTTCCCCTCCCTCCCCTTCTCCTGCCCCCCCCCCGTCCCCTATCCAACCCCCAGTCACTCCTCAGAAAGGGTAAAGCCTCCTTAGGGAGTCAATACAGTCTGGTATATCAAGTTGAGACAGGACCAAGTAGCTCCACCCTGAGCAAGGTATCCTTCCATAGGGAATGGACTCCTAAAAAAGCCAGTTCACACACTGGGGATAAATTCTGGGAGAGAGGTGAATAGATAACCCCTGGGAAGGGGATATAGATAAGATCTCCTGAGTAAATTGGAAGTTGGGGGGGGGGGAAGAAGGGAGAAAGGGTAAAGGGGATGGAGAGGAGAACACCAGGGAGGGGATGGTTGAGTTGAGGGTGGGACAGAGAGGGAGAACAAGGGAAAAGATATCTTGATAGAGGGAGCCATTATGAGGTTAGGGTGCTAGGAAACTCCCAGGAAGCCACAAGGATGACCACAGCTAAGACTCCTGGCAATAGTGGAGACAAAAGAATTTATTTGACTTGCACTTCCAAGTCACAGTTCATCATCATTTGGGAAGCCATGGCAGCAAATCAAGTGTTTTAGTTAGTGTATGACTGCTGGGATGAACTAGCATGACCAAAGCAACTTGGGAGCAAAGAGTTCAGTTGGCTTATGCTTCCACACCATCCACCATGGAAAAAAATTCCAGGCAGGGACTCAACTAGGACATGAAACAGGAAGCAGATACTGATGCTGAGCCATGGAGGAGTGCTGCCTGTTGGCTTGATCTCACAGCTTGCTCGGCATACTTTCTTATAGAGCAGTGGTTCTCAACCACGAATGCTGCAACCAATTAATACAGTTCCTCATGCTGTGTTGACTCGCAACCATAAAATTATTCTTGTTGCTACTTCATAACTGTAATTTTGTCACTTCTGTGATTGCGATATAAATAACTGATTATTAAGGATCTTTGATGACCCCATTGTAAAAGGGTCATTCAGCCCCACGGGGTCATTGCACACAGGTTGAGAGGCACTGTTATAGAAGCAGGCCCACCAGACCAGGATGACACCACCTTGTCGTCCCCCGCCCAGCAGCCTCCCTCCTACCCCCTCACATTAATCAGTAATTAGGAAAATGCCCTACAGGCTGCCTACAGCCAGATCTTATGGAGGCATTTTCTTAATTGAGGTTCTCTCCTCTATGATGACTAGCTGTGTCACATTGACATAAAGCTATCAGAAGTTAAAGGCAAGAACCAGGGAGGAATGTTGCCTACTGGCTTGCTCTCTGGTTCATGCTCAGTTTGCTTTCTTGCACAGGGCAGCTCCTCTCCCCTAGGTCTGGAGTCACTCCTATCAGGCTGGGCCCTCCTACATCAATCACCAATCAAGATAATCTCTCACAGGCATGCCTGCAGGCTAATCTGACTGGTGCAATTCTTCAGTTGAAGTTCTCTATTCCCAGGTGGCTCTAGGTTGTGTCAGATTGATAATAAATCTAACCAGGACAACAAATTACTACATTAAGAAAATCCCATTCCATTTCTAGTTCTTAAGAATTTTTAAACTAATGTTTATAGAATTTTATTGAATGAGTTTTTGGTATCTATGGAGAGGATATTTTTTTCCTCTGATGAGGTTACATCTATTGTAGTTTTCTAATTATGAACTAAATTTGATTCCAAAGATCACCTTAAATTCATGATGCCTAATTTTTTAAATTCATTTTGCCAATGTCCTATTTACTTATTGGTGTTTAAACATTCTTTAAAAAACATTTATTTACATGCAGAAGAGATAGGTCCCTGTGCCATTATCATTGGCTTCTCGGTCAGTCCCATTAGCAGCCACATTCAGAGAGTCTAATTTGGTTATATGCTCATTCAGTCCTGGTCCAGTTGAATTTGATGAGCTTCCAATAGATCAAGCACACCGTCTCTTTTTGGGAACCTATTCTGTATGGATGCACACCTTCTTGGACCGGGATGGAGCGGGGAGAGCCTTGGGCTTCCCACAGGGCAGGGTATCCTGCCCCATCTTAAGGAAGCAAGGGGACAGCGGGTGGGGTATTGGGGTAGCAGGAGGGCCTGGGACAAGGGGAGTAAATGTAAATTTTTCTTTTAACAATAAAAAAAGATTTAAAAAAGGAAAAAACATTTATTTACATATTTATGTGTGCATACGCACATATTTGTGTGACTTTAGGCTTTCAGGATAAAAACTGTGGTCAGCTCCCTCAGAGCTGGAGTCACAAGCATTGTGGGATACTTGACTTACTATATGAGTCCTGGGGCCTCCATTCTAGTCCTCATGGTTGGTGAGCTATCTTTCTGGCATCAATTTGATTTTCTTATACTATGTCAAATTTTGGATCGAAAATTAATACTGCTCTTTTCGAATTAATTTGGGAAAAGTCTTTCATCTTCTCTTGTCTTAAAAGAATTGACAGTTTTGGACATGTGATGTGGGATTCCCCTCTATATGCTGTGAATATGTTTTATTACCATTGGTTAATAAAGAAGGTGATTTGGGCCTATGACAGTGCAGAATAGAGCAAGGTGGGAATTCTAAGTAGAGGAGAAAAGATGGCAGAGTCGGGAAGATGCCATGTAGCTGCAGAAGGAGTAACATGCTGGCACCGGTATGGGCAGCCGGGAACGAAACCAGCAGCCTCTGCTTTCAGACCTGACTATAGAGCAGAACTTCCATATACGACTTTTCAGGTTAGTGCTTCCCAGTGGGGAATAATTCATCACCCATTTCTTTTTTGTGTGTGCAAACAGGATCATTTGGGTTTTCTATATTTTCTTAAATTAATTTTGATGATTCATATGTGTTTGTGTATTATTTGTTTATCTTAACTTTCAAATTATTTGCATGGAGTGGTTTAATAAAACTGCTTTTTAAATCTGGTAACTTCTCATTCATAGACAACTATAGACCGTCTTCTATCTTTTATGTTGTTCATTTGAAAATTTTGCCTCTTTTGGTCATTTAGCCAATGTGTTCATTTTTTTCCCAAGGAATCAATCTTTTGCCTTTTCTATTTTCATTTTCTTTTTAAATTAATGTTTACAAGATCCTCCATTACTTGTGGGTTTACTCTGCTGTTTTATTAAAATTTCAATTCATGGTCAAGTCAATCATCTTTATTTTTTGGCTTTAATATAAACATTAAAGGGTATACATTTTTCCTAAAGCATCACTTTAACTTTATATCTCTAGCATTTTGTTAAATAAGTACCTGTGTGTTCAATTAGATCCCATCATTTATAAAAGGAGTTATTATTTGATCCTAAGAATATTCAGGTTTTCTTATGTATATATTTGTTTTTTATAATGAATCTGTTTGTATTCTACTTGACATAATTGGTTCTTTAAAATTTGTTGAACTTGCTTCATACTCTAGAGTCTGATAAATTCGCACATACTTTTTGTCTCCCTCAATATAACATCTTCTTTGCAGCTGGGAACAGGGCTCTGTGTATGTTTTTAAGATTAACTTACCCAACATGCTTATCATTCTTGTTTTATCCATCTTACTAAAGGCCACACACAAAAACTTTCTATATAATATGAAATTATATCTATCTAGTTGGTCTTCTGTTAATTTGCCTTCATGTCTCAGGGCGTGCTACTTAGAAGCATGAATTCAACAACACTATAATTACCTAAACAATAGTAGCTTTAAAGAAAATGCAGAAAGTCTCCTTATATATAGTATATAATTATTGATCTTCAGATTCATTTTGCTTATATTATTATATTAAGGAACTTTTTTGCTTGCCTGGAATATTGAAGTTTACTTTTACTTTCAGCTATTTTATTTCTCTCATAAACAACACATAGGCATATTTTATCGGATTGTGTATAAGCATTAATTTAGTTTGACATTTTGCTTTTGAAGGAAAGAGGAAAATAAAGCTGTATTGGCTTTACTGGCAAGATATGTGTTCTTTTTCTTCTGCTTAACTTTGCGGTATCTGTTTTATTTTTCCACAATTCTTTTAGAACTTTACTTTCTTGATTTCTTGAGAATTTAAAAGTTTTCTTTCTTGTTAAGTTTCTCCTTTACAAGTGTGAAGACGATAAGTGAGGATCTTTTATAACCCAGAGCCAAGAAAAAAAAAGTGTACTTTTTCTAGATTACTACCAGAAAGCTTTCACCTTTGATTTTTTTTTTCCTTTAAGGAAAGGATATAAGGTTCAACTTGCTATTCTGCACAGGGCTAAGACCATCACTTTCCCATAAAATAAATGTTATTTGCCTTTGACTGGTCTGTCTATCTATCTATGTATCTATCTATCTATCTATCTATGTATCTATCTATCTATGTATCTATCTATCTATGTATCTATCTATCATCTAGTAGCATATGCCATCTCTCTGTCTAGCTACTTTACCTATTTATCATCTATCTATGAACTAAAAATTTAATATACAAATGAGAGGTTTTTTTCTACCCCTAAACATACAGTCATTCACCTTGCTAGTAGTAGAATATCCTGTTTGGTTTTGAGGCAATCATTTCCTTATGCCGTTTTGACAGGTTTATGAAGGTCTAGAATAAAGGGGGAGGTGTGTGGAAATAAAATTGGATTTGTGTGTCTCCTGAGTGGAAACATTTGCAGGACTTGATTCTTAGATGATATACCTTTAGGGGTCAAGGAAACAAAAGGGATTAATCCTAACACCGTATTTTCTGTCCACTATGTATATTGTTCTCATACTTTATTTAACCCTTAATAGCACTCCATCCAGTAATTATAATTATACTCATTTTATAGATAACATACTAAATTGGGACTCACACTCTTGCATTTTGAATTTCAAAGGGCATGTCCTTTCTCTGGAATAATGCTGGCTTTTCCCAGACAGACGGCTTCCGGAGCATCTTTTCTGAGTTTGTCTGCACTATCGTGGTGAGTCTTTCATTGGCAATTTTCATAGCAAACAGTGCAGTTATTTACTCAGCCTTGGTTATAACTTTGCTAATTGCTAGTGCTAATTCTGTTAGTAAACATGGTATTTATGCATTCCAGCAAAAGCCCAGATTGTGGGAAAACTTAAACAGTGATCACATAAGCAAACGCTTCCAAAGTAAACCTTTGTTTGGGTTCAGAGTGAGGCAAGTTTTACTTGCAAATATCATTTTTGCTTTTTGACCAAATATCTTACATTTAAAACTCATGAAACCCCTGAAGACCATTAAGCCTTCCACAAAAATCTCTTGTGTTGGCTTACACAGTAAATTTCATAGATTACATGCATCTGTTTGTGGAAGAACCCTGGGGACCTTGTCTATACTTGTTGAGAGTCAACTTTGCCAATTCTCACAGTTGACCTATGAGATAAGCTAACTCCTGGGGCTCTAGCCCCATGGAACTTACCACAGATGAATGAGAGAGAATAGCCTTTTTTCTTGTTGTTCCATGTGTCTTAGGTCCTCAGCTGAACATGTCTAAAGGAGATTTAAGGGAACTCCAATATCTGGGTAGGCCAGAGAACAAACCATTAAGCTGGCACAAGGATTAATTTTCGTTGGCGTTTGTTTGATTTTGCTATGTCTTTGCTAGTGGAACATAGATATATCTCCTTAAAACATACCCATGGTCATCACATTATATAAACAGATAGGAGTGAGTTAAGAGTTTGATGGTAATTTCAGGGTCAGTGATTACAAAGGCAAAACCAAGTTGGGCAAGTTTTCCATTTTGAAGTGTCCCAGGAGATCAAGGAGACTAATATGGCAGAATAAAGTAAGAAGAAGTCATTATTGACTCATTATTCCCATTATATATATAGCCACGTGCATTCGCAGTGTCTCCTAAGATGTGCTAATAGCAGAGATTAGCAAAGGCTTGAAGGCCTTCTTCAGGAAAATCTGCCTTGAAACACTATCAGAGAAGAAAGTATTAGTGCTGTCTCCGTGGACATCCCTAGCTCTGCTATTAAAATGAAAAGGGTGTGTTTACGTAATCTGGGCATTCAGAGAAAAACTATGCAAGTCAGATAATTTTCTCAGAGGAGCTGAAATTAAATAGAAACCAACTACACATCTGGGCCTGGGGCAGCTTCAACCTCAGATGCAAAAATGAGGATGGATTCCAAGTGGTCACCAAGCTCAAAGACTCACCCCTGACATGTTTTCCAACTGGAGTAGAAAGCCTAACAACTCTTTTTTTTTTTTCCGAAGTAGGAATTACAGTCAGCTGGTGTTAGTTCTGCTAGTTTTACGATATTGTACTGATCAGAAAAAAAACACAATATTTTATTGCCAACAGAAAACACATGAAAAGAAAAATTCCCCAGCAATGTCCCATGCTGAAAAGCGAAATGGAAATCTAGATTAAGCTTGAGTGTGCCCCAGTGTCTTCTAATGTGAGGCCACGATCACACGTTACCATCTTCTCACTGACGTTTCTCACCTATTATGATTAATACGAAGAAGAAGTGGTTATGTGAGGTGTGATGAAACACTTTTAAACTTAGTCACCTTCTCTGGTCTCCATTTGAAGGATGCTTTCAGAATAGCTGTCAGATACAGCATAGAAGTAGTTAATCCACCCACCATTTCCTTGTTTTGACATTGTGGGGTACATTGCAAGTGCTTTATATGCACGAGAGGGAATAAGTAAGAAGTCTATTTTAATGTTGTAATTTGGACCTGCATATTTGATGCATTGTTGCTGATTTCTATCCAGCGTAATCTTGTTCCCAGTGCACCTGAGATTTCACTGCTTCCTTTCTGAGAAGCTCTTGGGAGATCTGGGATTTGCTTTTATCCATGAGGCAGTTGGTTATGTGGAGTAATTGAGTATAGACAACACACAGAAATACACGGTTAAGCATGACTCGCATTAGCTAATTTCCGAAGCACAGAGGTTTCCCTTCTATAGGATACTGCCACGATTCAGAGTGACCTTTTTTTCCACTTGTACCTAGGGCTGGGTCATGTTGTCCTTTTGATGGCGGTGATGAAGGGGGTCACAGTGCACACCAAATAGATAGAAAGCTTTTAGGCTTTATTCTGTCCTAAGAACTTAGATGTTAACAATGACATTACTAGCCATAACATTTTTCTTTAGCCGAACAAAGGATTCTAGAAGCAAATCCCTGTGTAAATGATAACAAAATGTCCTCAATCTTAGTCAAAATACATTTTTAGCCCAAAAGTTATGGTGTCATAGTAATGGCAACATATTCCCTTAGTGTCATTTTGTAGCCAAGCAACTTGGAGAGGAGCTGAGGCTCTCAAAGTGCCTTGCACTTATATCTAATCGGTCACATTGCTCGGGGTACGGTGTGTGGAGTGGGGTATTCACAAATCTAGATAGAATCAAGGGCAACATTCTCTTGGATGATACCTCCAGGGTGTGTCAGTCTCACAGCCTTATACGGAAATGTGGCAAGGGTAGCCTGAATGTTGCTGATCTTATTTAATGACCCGGATAGGGTCACAACTCTGGGCTATTTATCACACTTAGGAGAGTAAAAAAAAAAGTTGTAGGTCAGCTTTCCATGACCCAGGCTGTGGCCAAAGGACAAGAAGAGCACACGAGCCTTGTTCAGAAGTAAAAGACCTAGCTTGAGCATAATTTTTAAGGGTCAATACATGGTGACAAGAGGTTATTTTCCCATCAGGTAACCAAGCCTTTTTTCATTTGTTTTACTACATATGCACTGTGCCCAGGAGCTTTGTTGGACAAGGTTCCCTAAAAAGAAGACTTACTATTAATCTCAGGCTAGATCAGCTACCTGCACAGGGCTGGTACCTCCCTGCTTCTAGATCAAGCAAGTGCACAGTCTGCAGTCTGCATCCATAAGCAGCCTCTCCAGCTCTGCCTTTGTTTATCTTACACTAATGATCATATGGCAATTACTAGTAGTAGGAGCCCTTATATGGACAGTTATGCTAATGACCTACTTACCATTATAGTAGCAGTCCTTACAAGGACTTTTTTTTTTTTGTTTTTTTTTTTTTGTCAACAGGACACAGATTGTAAGTAGGGCCATCCCTAGCCACATGATCCTATAAGGTGGTATAAGGAGGCAGGCTGAGGAAGCCTCTCAGAGCCGGTCAGTGTGCAACATCCTCCCCATCCCTTCTGCTTTAGTTCCTGTCTCTCGGTTCCTGCCCTGACTTCCCTCCATGACAGAGTCCAATTTTAAGATGGAAACAAATCCTCTCCTCACATCCTCACAATCCAGTGGCCACATGGCTGTGTTTCTATCACAGCACTAGAAATCTAGCTAAGACAATTGCTGAAACTCACTTAAGTTATATCTAAATTCGGGTTCAGAGAGAGCTAGTAGTTCTAACAAATTATCTACAGCCATTTCTCTTTGACTGGCATAGTCCCGAGTCTCAGGAATTATGTTATTCTCCAAGTGAGAGTGTCCACAGAGAACTCATTTTCGGCCTCTCATCTTACGGATAAGGAAACAAGACCAGAAATATTAGATGGTGAGTTAGTAAGAGGGAAATAATGAAGATCTCATAAAACTGTACAATTCAGCACTCTTTCAAATTATAGCATTGTACTTGCTTGGTGTGGGAGAAGTTTCCCTTCCTTCCAGAGCTCTTATGTTCAATGACAACAAGATCCTAGAGAGATGCGGAATCTATAAGACAGGCACTGCCTCTGCACCACTCATTACTGACCAGCATCTCCCAGCCCAGCACATACTTTGTAGCACACACAAAGACTCTATTTGGTGGATGAATATTTCCTTTCTAATAGATAGAGACAAGATGTTTTTAGGTCTGGTGACATTTGTCATAAAGGGATTGTGTAGGCCAGACACAGGAAATAATGTATCATTCATGTGCCAACTGTCTCTCTAAATTCCGTGGGACATGGAGAAAAAGCTCAGAAACTTCCTTAGGAATGAGATTGGGAGGAGTCCTGACCTCACTCTGAAACAGATGGGAGAGTGCCACATAGCCCTGGTCCTAGTAGCCTTAATGAAGACCCCTTCCTTAATATGATTCTAGAGATTGTTAAAATACCTTACCTAATTTCTAAATTGATGTCTCTCTAAAATTTGTCCATTATCCATATTTTCAAATCTATTAAAAGCATTGGTTATCACCAGCAGCTCTTTTCAAGTTTCCTCCCAACTAGGACAGAAACGTCATTGTTTGGACAAGTTCTGTATCCTTCAGCTGCTGTGGGCAGAAATAAGGTCAATAACCACCCAAACAGACATCACTGATGCCTGGCTTAAGGTAAGTCATTTGGAGAAGAGAGTATGCAGTTGGACCTGAATAACATTGGATGGCAATAGTTTAATTAGGCTGGTGTAGTTGATCAGATCATCTCATGGACCTTTTCTTACATCATTATTATGACTGTTAGTGTAAGAAAGAAAACCATGGTTTGTGAATTGCCGTATCATATGCTCAAGGTCAAACATCCTGGAGGAACTTGAACCCTGTTTTTAATAACTTTAAGGCCCCCTTTCTTCCCATTTTATAAGAACACAGGGTTCTTACAGATAAAGGATGTTTCTTTGTCTTGGCTCCCCTGTCGACGCTGGTGGAGGCTCTCTGCTGAGCAGGCCAAAAACTGGGTTCCAGCAGCCAACCACACCCTTTCAATGGCCCAAAGAACTGCTGACCCAAAGAAAGGAAAACATCTGTGTAAATTCTGCCTTTTAGTCCTGTAATTTATTTCTCTAGCTTTTCCAACGTACAACGTTTTGTTGTCAGTTGAAAGAAACAGTATAGTTTGAATTCCCAGTAAACACTGCAGCTATGGTGGAGTACCCATTCCTCACGGAATGAGAGAGACGTCACATGTTACTAGAACTTGCTGGAACAGGACAGGGCATAAGATTCTGACACTCAGCCAGTTTTTCAGACGGGAACACAGGAAGAAGTGCTCGTTTTAAGGTTAGTATTGCTATTTTACCCTGCAGATTTTCTTCATTTGCATACAGTGTTCCTTGCTTTATGTTTGCAGTGATGTTTATAACATTTATGTGTGTGCTTCTGTGTACAAATGCATGTACAAAGGGCACATATATGTACACTTACATTTTTCTCTTGTTTCTTAAAACGTCTCATTTAAAGTGCGACTTAGGCTCCAGGTAGAGCGGGCTGGATAATTGCATCTTTGGATTAAATTCACAAATAATAAAAATTCCAGTGAGTCTAGACAAATCACAAATAAAATCTAGTTCTAAGTGTAGATGTGTGTGGAATTTCCCATTATCTTGACATTTAGCCAGGCCTGTGGAGAAAATACATAGTTTTCCTTTTGTGGCACTAGAAGAGAAATATTGTCTCTTGGCAAAAACAAGACAGCACTAACTAGCATGGTTTAGATCTGATTCTGATATGGTCATGGAACATTTTGGGGCATAAATTAATGAATAGGATTTGGGCCTCTATAATAAGGTCTGAACCACATTAGGCAGACAGGGGCTATGAGCTCAAAGCAAGAGAGTCTTATTCGGTAGCCACTTACTGGCTATTTACTGAAGGGCAGACAGGAGTCTAAATGTTCTACTCCTTGCTGCTAGGCTAATTCATCACTGTATTATCCTGACAAATTGTCTCTGCTCAGCCACAGAAGTCTGAACTAACAGATATGATGAAGCCCATTGACCATAGCTGGGTGATTGAGATGAAGCCGAAGACTAGAGTAGAAAATGCAAGAACTTCATTTGTGGGAAAGGGGCTATGTTCAAAGAGGAAGGTTTCATGCGTCATGGTGCGCCTAGAAACTTGGGGAAACTGAGGAAAGCAAAGCAAGTAAAGACAGCAAAGAGGAAAGATCGGAGCCTGAGCTGATGAGAATGGAGCACAGAGGAGGCTGCTCTTAGCATTCGCAAGAAGGGACTCTCCTCAGTTGGCTGGGCGTTCTCTTTGGGTACAGCATCTACCACAGTGTGCTCCACTTTGTAAATGCTAAGAATGAAGGATGAAGAAGTCAAGATGGCTTCCAGTCTACAGATGCCCACTGGCATGCTAATATAAAGAGCTTAGTTACTTTGTTGAATATCTTAATCGTCACCATAGAAATTTCGCATGATGGATGGAGATAGAGCCAGAGACCCACATTCACATCAGAACAAGGGATCGAGCTACCAAGGTCCAGTAGAAGAGCAGAAGGAGGGAGAAAATGAGCAAGGAAGTCAGGACCATGAGAGACTGGCCCACCAACAGAGACAGTGTGCTCGATCTATTGGGAGCTCATCAAATCCAGCTGGACCAAGACTGAATGAGCATATGACGTAACTGGACTCTATGAATGTGACTGCCAGTGGGGACTGACTGAGAAGCCAACAATGATGGCACTGGGACCTATCTCTTCTGCATGTATTGACTATTTGGGAACTTATTCTATATGGATGCACATCTTCTTAGACCGAGATGGAGCGGGGAGGGCCTTGGGCTTCCCATAGGGCAGGGTATCCTGCACCATCTTAAGGAAGCAGGGGGAGGGCAGTGGGGTAGTGGGGGAGCGGGAGGGCCGGGAACAAGGGGAGTAAATGTAAATTTTTCTTTTTTAAAAAAAAAGAGCTTTCCTGTCTGCAACTGTGTGACTCCGACTTACCACTTTCAAATAGATTTAATGAGAAAATAAAGGCAAAGTCAAAGAACGGCTCCAGTTCCCTTCTAGCAAACCCACTGCGTAAAGTCTTTTATTCCTATTGAGCAACGCTGATGGCCACTTCTTGTTCTTGGAAATGACAAAAATAAACCCAGGTTCATCTAAAACAATCAGGACATGCTTTTGCTTCTTACACTCTGGGTGTTTCCCCCCGACGGAGACGGAACTAGTTGAAACACTCATTACTTCCCTTCATTTTCACACTGAGTTGGGCAAGAATCAGCCTATCCTGGGTTGGACATTTGCACAATCAGATTCTGATTGCCTCCTCATATATTCCCATCCCCTCTAATGTTCTTCTTGGAGGAAGATGAAATAGTCTTGTTCCCGACCTAGACACAAATGGCACACCGGGAGTGATGTGAAATGATAGTAGGCAACTCATTAAATTCTCCTATATTTGCCAGTGGCAGCTGGCGTATGCTCAGCATTATCATTTTTTAGAAAACGGGCTACATAAGAAACTTGGAAGTGTAGCAGAGAAAAGTTCCGCTTTTGGATTTTTCATGAACCTAGACAAAGGGCTAGTCAAAGTACCCTCCAATTCTCCAGTAGGTACAGATATCTGTGTCATGTGTGGCTGTACCTTCCTACAGTCACACAGTCTCCTCCTGGAGCTCCTAACTTGATTTCTCTGCTTTAGCCGTGTTTGATTATAATCACAGACTGTCTCTACTCTGGTTTGTAAATGCATTTTTTTCCCTCACATGTTACAGTGGATATTCCCTAAGAGTTCTGGTGATGCTCATGTTAGAGTAATTATATAAATTTCGGCAAGACCATAGACATTTTGATTCATACAAAAGAAGTAAGTAAATAGAAAAAGGTAATCTACATCACAGCAGTAATATTTATTGAATTTAATAAAATACAAATCTAAAACAATAAAGGACCAACGCTATTTTCTTGAGTCACAGTGCCATCAACAGCCTTCTTCAAAATCCCACATTGCTTACCTCACTGACATCCCTGTAATGAAAACCCACTAACATGGATGGGCCAGTCAGAAGCACCTCTCCCAGCTTCTGATAATATAGCACAGTAGAAACGGACATGGACTTTGGGAATTATAAAACACATTTTCAACACCAGAGCTGTCTAAAGGGCCTGGGACACTACACTGGAAAGGCCCAGCACTGGCATATGGTGGGCACACATGAACTGATACTTAAAATTCATGTAAAACCTGGGCCCTCTAGGAGTGCTTGCTTTATCCGCACACAGAGACTCATCACAGCCGGCTATGAACTGGGGGCTCCCGAGGTCGCCCAGCGCATAGCCATCTATTAGGAATATTAGTATCACTTCCTTCTCTCTGAGACACAGTTAGGGTGACATTTCTTGGCTTTCCTGGGACCCATCCCTTTCTGAGTACAGCTTGCTTTCTTTTTCTTAGCAATTCCCCTTCCTTCGCCTGAAACTCATCCAACCTTGCGTTTTTTTTCTTCTGCATCTCAAAAAGAAGTAATAAAGCCAAGGATGACTGCTCCCCGAGTCTACTGGGATGAGAACATTTTCTTCTTTTACCCCAGAGGCAATGTGTCATAAGCTGGCAGGCCACCTTGCACTCATGTTGACTTTGCAACCAGGTTGTTAGGACCGGGAAGGCCTGAGCACAGATGGAGTTGGGTAAAGAAAGCAGGAAGCAGGAAATCTGCAAGCTTTGTGTTTCTCGTTTGACACCCGGTCACCAACACAATCAGGCAGATTCTGTTCAGAATGGGGTGAGCCATTCAGAGAAGCCAGGCGAAGGACACACAGACTAACTGCAGTGTAACATTGACTGTCTACATGGTAAATTGTGATTTAGGTTATTTGAAGGGAGGGTAGGGCTGTATGAGGAGGCATGTGCTCAAAATACAACATGCATGAAAAAATTTCAAACGACACACACACACTTTTTTTTTTTTTTCTTTTTTGAGACAGGGTTTTTCTGTGTAATAGCCCTGGCTGTCCTGGAACTCCCTCTGGCCTCGAGTTCATAGAGATCCACCTGTTTCTACCTCCCAAGTGCTAGGATTAAAGGTGTGCACCACCACTGCCCAGCCAAACACTAATTTAAAAAATTAGGCTAAAATACATTTTTTCCTTAGTTTAAAAAACAGGTAGCTTTCATTATAGTAAATCTCCAGTTTCTAATTTTCAGTAAAATATCATTCATTATTCTCATTTGGCATTTTTAAAATTACATTTTTTTTAAAAAAAATCATGTGGTATTTAATGGAGAAAGTCACATTTATTTTATGTTCTTAAAAATAAAACAGGAACAAGTTTTTGTTTCTCTGTCATGGGAATCCATCTGAAGTCTGAGATCTAGGCCCCTGTGGAGTCAGCAACTAGGAAGCCCCTCCCTCATTCTATCTTATCCCTGCAAATCCTACACAAACTCACAATCTAGATGACTCTACACATTTCTTAAGTCGTAAAACTGAGTTGGTTAAAATACTGGAAAACATATGCAAGGTATTCTGTGCCTGAAATAGGGAGCGTGCATGTCTCTCTCTCTCTCTGTCTCTGTGAAATTTAGAGAGAGAGAGAGCAAAGGGGGCTCATGGGAGGGTTATATATTCTAAAAAATAATGTTGAATACTAAAATATATCATTAAAATAAATAAAAATATAAAAAAAGAGTTAAAAAAACCAATCAGCAACCTTAGTACCTAGAACCAAGAACCTGACTCAGGAAGAATGTACTTTAAACCAACAGCAAAATGAAAAATGAGAAGTCGGAGCAAAGGGCTAAGGAGAGCAAAAGGGAACAGTTTATTGATGACAGCGGTTGTGACAGCGCTGGGAGTTAGAGGAACCGTGAACTTGGTATTCGTCACGCTGCTTCCTGACACGCATGCCTGGTGCGCACTGCCAGCGAACTCACATAACTCACGGTGCCCTTTGCTATACAGAAAGGAGAGACTAGGGGAACGAGACCATCCATGAGGTGGCTCGCCAGGGGTTTTTCTTATTGTTTGATTTTTTTTTTTTTGAATATATGTTACCTTCTGCTGGCTTTCCTCTTGTCCTGCAAAGAGCCTGGCAACATGGACAGTCATGATTTAGTGGGCTAGCGGGATCTCAAAAACTTGCTGGTGCTTGTGGCCCGAACAGTCATACTTTCTACCCACACTTAACCAAATGTTAGTCTGTAACAATAGGAAAAGGACACGCCAAACTTCCCCCTTTATGACTTAATTTAATCCTGTGCTTTTGATAATACAGAGTTTCCCACTGCAGGGAAAAATGGTCACAAGATGCCCAGAATTGTCTCAATGTCCCATTTGGTGGCTGTAATGGTAATTAAGTTTTTTTTTTATCATAAAAATAACAGTGGAAGGGATAATAATTGATGATGATAATAATAGCTAGTAACTATAGTAACAGTGTTTTAGATTAAATAATTATAGAAATTACCTATAATAGTCAAAACAATGTATTTTTCCATCTATTTTACAAATGCAAAAATTGAGGCTCAGAGACAGGAAAGTCAAAGGCCAAAGGTCACAGAGAGTCTAGAGTGCTGACGGAGTGACAGCAAGGGCCATAGGAACAATAACTTTTTTTTAAAATTTATTTTTACCTCTAATTATATATACATATGTATGTCTGTGTGAGGGTATGTGCACATGGGTGCAGTTGCCCAGGAGGCTGAAAGAGAGTGGCAGATCCCTAGGGCTGGTGTTACAAGCAGTTGCAAGTTATTCAATGTGGGTGCTGGGAACTGAACTTGGGTCCTCTACAAAAGCAACCCATGCGCTGAACCACTGAGCCATCTTTGCAACCCACAGCAATCTTTTGGATGAGCCCCACGCCCAGTTGCATAAATGTCAATCACAGTCTCCAGAAAGTAGATCTTCTCAAATTCTCCTTGGATTACTGTGGACTCTTGTTGTCTTACTGTTTCATTTCTGGAGCTGAAGATTGCACACACTGGAGACCAGGGCTTGAAGGCAATGATCTCAGAGTTCTTGAAGAGCACCATAAACCATAATTAGTTCACAATAATTAGCAAGAAACAAATACTTTATGGAAAAAAGCATCCATTCACTTAAAATGATTTTTAATTTTATAATGACTAGTATATAATTATCACAGAAATAGAGCTATTTAGTTTCAAAAAATAACTTTAAAGATGAGAGCCCATTTAGTGTTTGTTTGCTCTAGGGTTCTAATTACTTTGAAAACTACCAAAACTACAATTACAAATAAGATTCAATAATGGCTTTGAGGGAAGGTGAGCCAACCTTTATTTTTAGAATCACCACTGACACAGAGAAAGTAAATAATAACTAATAATGCCAGGTGCACTTTCACATGACGTCATTATTACTTTTCCATGTTTCTTTTGGTCAGAATTTCCATGCTAGAAAAATGAAAAGTAAAAAAAAAAACATAGAGCATATCTCGCTGGTCATTTCTAAAATAAGACCAACAAAACAAGGCCAGTGGGGAACAATAAACATGTTATTGTTTTTCTGTTATATATTAGCAAATCCTGGTAGCTTCAATTTGGTTTCATTGCCTTTCCAATATGTGCGAGCATCAATTCATCTTCTTTTCTCCCCATAGTTAAGATTTATGCACTTTATTAATCACCTCACGACAGCCATCTCAGCAGTTTCATTTAACAGAGTAAACCAGTCACACACCAGCAGACTTCTGGGGGTGTCACATGGCAAGCTCCGGATTCCTGGCAATTTGAAAAACTCTTGCCAATATACAATTTTCAGAGTGATCCATTGCAGCGCTATCTAATACATCACGACTGGCTTGCTCTTTTCTTAATTGATAGGCTGGAAGAGAGACACCCTCAATATCAAGCCAATGTCCCCCGAAGCAGCCTTGACAAGAACTTTCTTTACTAGTAGCAGCTGTTCAAAATGGCAGCAGTCAGGTCTTCCGGCTTTCTCATATAATTGAACAGTAGGGAAGAGCTATGCAGCATTTAGCAACCCTTCATTCTCTAAGGGACTTTGATAAGCAACAATAACGATCCTTGCATTCACTGAAGCCCAGAGGACCTAAGCATCTGAGTTTGATGTAGGTAAACGAACCAGTCATTTGTGCTGGTTTCTTTACATTAGTGGATGCTAAGTGGAATCTGGGCTGCCAACTTGAGTCCTTCAGCTTCCTAATTCTTCACACACACACACACACACACACACACACACACACACACACACACACACACCACTTTTCTTTGAGACGATACACTTTTAAACAATGTGATCTCAAATAATTTTCAACTATGCTTTATTAAGTCCCCAGAAGTATTTTTGAATTAGTTGTCTCTTTTCTTTGACATGTCAACAATAGAGAGTTGGATTTTTATTATAGCTGTAATAAGAAGGAAGTAAATATTCAAAATCATTCATTTAAGGGAGGTGTTGCATCTTCTGAGATTTGTTGGCCTTGCTTGTGTCTATGATCTACTGGAAGGGCTTAGGGGACATTTTCTGCAACTCAAGAACTCAAATAAGCAAGATTCAACAACTTAGAAGCTTGCCAGGGACCAGCTAAGTAAAAATTATAGCCCTTATGTAACAGCGTGCACATGAGACCATAGCTAAAAACAATGACCAATGTGATTTCAAGAAAATTTAATGAAAATCCAGAGAGGAAAATTGGTCACTCTTGAATTATTTCTATGGTCTTTGAAAGGCAATCACAGTCTCTAAATTTCAGAATTGGTGACACTAAAAACTCCTCAACTGTATAAAGTAGCTGGGAATTTAATAAGGTATTAGGCTAGAATTTGCAAGGCCCGTTTCCTGCCTTTGACCTTATGTAAACTGTAGCGTCTTGGTTGGAGCCATTGAAGTCATCCTGTAATCGAAGGGTGCAACACACAGTGCTTACCATCCAGTTGGCCTCACGAGTGTTTCCCTGAGAAACATTGACAGGAATGTTTACCTGCAACATGGCCACAGGGGTTCATCCAAAGCCCCACGACTATCTGCTGCATGTTTAGATACATTTCCCAAATGAGGTGATACTACTTGCAATTAAAGGATTCAATGTTCTCTTTGGGATTCTTCCCATTTAGTGGAAATCAAGTTAATTACTATTTTTTTAAATGCAAAATGGAAAAAGAGTCAAGTTTAGAGAAAAGTCAGTTCTCAATGAAAACTTAGGGCAGCTAGTTTAGACAGGGCTTATTAAAACAAACTTCTTTCGAGATTTTTATGACTACAGAGTAAGTAGGAAAATAATTTTTTAGTCTTTTTTCAGTGACTTTTGGGTTTTGGTTCCTCAGTGCTGTAATTTACTAAGTGTGTGGCCACACAACTCTCCTTTAGTTCCATACCTTCCTGTAGAATGAGCATTTTAACCAAATCAATCTCCCAGTTCCTTGGCTTCCTCCTTGTTTCATTGGCCTAATTATTTTAATAACCAGCTTAAGTGGAATGCTAGCTTACACTTATATTTCTCTTTAATTATGTACAGTCCCCAGCACCAGGAACTCCTTCAGTCTTTCCCTCTTTGTGACAGGGTCCCACTGTGTTTGCTATAAAGATGCTGAAGGAAGGTGACATCATTTTTTTTGTGCGCACACTCGTTCCCCTTTGTTCCCTCTTTTTTTAGACCAGGAGTTCTCAGTTTTCCTAACGCTGTGACCCTTTAATATAATTGCTCATATTGTGGTGACCCCAACCATAAGAATCTTTCATTGATGCTTTGTAGCTGAAACTTTGCTACTGTTATGAATCATAATGTCAATATCTGATGTGCAGAATATCTGATATGAGACTCCCCAAAGGGTCACGACCCCCAGGTTGAGAAGTACTGAATTGGGCTAATACACCCCACTACCCACTCTTCATCACCTCTTTCCCCTTCAATACTCTTACGGTGCTGGTCTTTTGTTGTCTAGAGGAAGAGAATTCCACCCCGGTCTATAGAAAAGACAAGTCTGGTAAACGTATGTGAAAAAAAAATAGCAGAATTCCTGGAGTCAGCTTATAAATAGCCTCGGATACTCAGGTTCTCCCATCCTGTTTGGACCCACCATTTAGTGACTATTTTTTTCCTAAGGGAGAAAAACAGGAAGTGGAAAAAAGAATGACATGGCAAGTCACTTATTAATCACGGTCCCCAGGGAACAGAACACAGAATTCCCCTTCTGGCTTAATTATTCTTTGGTATCTTTAATGAAACCAGATCAGGAGAGTTTCCAGCTGATGTCTCAGATGTCTGGTTTCTGAGTGTCCTCTGTGAGGAAATATTTACTAACACCCTGGGGGTTCTATATTACCATCTATAACCATATACTTCCCAGAAAAACCTCTGTCATCTTTCCAGAGTTGGAGGAAAATGCTAAGAGGACCCAGATCTGTGCAGACTGTCATGTGTTTTCTTTGCTTCAGATTCCACAGGCAAAGTTCTGGGGCTGGTATCAGGCAGCAGTGAGAAACTAATATGTAGCTGTCAACTTTTAGGTACTTAGCAAGGGGACACATGCAAGCCCCTGCTTCACCCGGCAAGAGCACTAGCCGCGTCTCTCGGTCGTGTCCTGAAAATAGATCTATAAGCAAGAAGAGAAAAAAAAAGCTGCAGGGTGATTCATTAGACACTGAATTCCATGGCTTAGTATAAATGACAGCATGCCAGAATCAAGGGATTTGGGTAAATCTAGCAAAACATATCTTGGAATCCTTGGATCAAAAAGTGCTGTGTTCAGGTGTTCAGGTAAAGCTCAGGGGTAAAGGGCTTGTTTAGTATGTGCAAGGCCCTGGGATTGATCCTCAACACCACACACACACACACACACACACACACACACAGAGAGAGAGGGGGGGGGCAAGAGATGAAGAAAAACAACAAAACCTGTGTTCACAGATAATGCCCCAAACTCCCTAATGAGCGCTCCCTCAATTCAACCCAATGCTGCTACTCAGCCAAACTAAAGTTTTGACTTTACTCTGTAACAAACAAACAAATACACAAGAAGGACAAGCTTTGCAAATCAGGCCCAATTTCATTTCTTCATGACATCAGGGAGGCTCAGCCATATTCATCAGTCGCCCCAAGACCTCATAGGGACCAAGAGCAGAACCTGGATGAATGTTCTCAAGAACCTTATGGACTTTCCTCAAGTTGCTTTGTTATAGACCTGAGGTGCGGAAATTCAGAACGGGGCGGTGTCCTTGGAAATCAAACTGAAGCCCAATGGGCTAAGGCTTTGGGTTTTTCATGCAGTCAGCTTTGGTGACTCAAGTTAACTGTAAGAAATGTATCTTGTTGGTTACCTTCTGGCGGGCCAGAAAGTGCCAGCGTTTCTCACAATGGCCAGAGCAAGGCATAGGCTTTGATCAATATTTGTGATTGATGGATGATGCATAAAACTGAGAACAAAAAAGCAGTTTTAAAAACATGGTTTCCCCCAATGATTTATTCTCTAGAAAATTATAATTTAGGATTATACTGGCTTGTAAGGTTTTCTTAAAAAAAAAAAAAAACTGTGAAAATTGGAGCCAGATGTTTGCTGCTGGAAGAGAACTAAAGTTGTGAAGGGCCAGATATTCCCAGTATAGCTCATGGGTCTCAATGTGATGTCCTCTACCCTGGATCCCAAAGCCTATCCTTACAAACAACCCTGGTATTGGCGGCGTCAATGATTAGGTCTGTTGAGTAAAAGCCTGTAAGAAAGGGTATTCTTGTTAGGGCAAGGCTACCAATGGTCAGGTATGAGGACCATTTGTATGCTATCAGTAAATTCAGGTTCTTGAGGCTGGCTAAGAACTGACCTGGAGAGAAGGGAGGGGCATGCGGTGTCAGTGGGGAAAATGCACTCCCTGCATTTTCAAGCAGAGACTGCTGTACTGTACCGTGGCCGTTCTCAACTTCGGCACCGAGGACATTGCTCAAAATCTACACTGAAATAAAGATTTAGTACCACTCACTCAGTTTAAGAGTCCTGGCCACTGATTTGGATTAGCTTTGCTTCCCGTAGCGTGGACTGTTGTCATGTCGGACCCATCTACCTGTCACATTAGGTGGGGGAAGACACTTAGTCAGCAATGAGGCATGAAGCGACATTTAGGGACACAGGCAGGGAGCCTGGCATGGCATCCAGAGGAAAACCTTTCCTTCCAGACTGATAGCCAGGAATGCCATTTTCTTGTTCGTTGAGTGTAAATCTTTTTCTTTCTACCCCAAAGCCCCAGAGCCTAGCTCTACGTCCTTCCTTTCCCATGAGCTGAGCAAGCTGAAAAGATTGACATGGCTTTTGCAAATGTGATCAACTTAGGCAGGCAACACAGTCAGCAAACGGAACACAAAGTTAATTGCTTCACCAGTGGAAGAAGAGCTTTGCCGGCGTTCTTCATGGGCAGACCCGGGTCTGCTTCATGCACTATGGAGCTCAGCAGAATTTACCCGTGGTTACATGTTACGAGAACTTCTTTTTGGAAGCAATTTTTTCCTGCTGTGGCGTTAATAATTTATGAAGAGACTGATACATAAAACCACACTGTACGAGGCACCCAGTAGTGGCATAAATGGAACTAAACTGGTGAATAAAAGTAAAAGAATAAAAGGTAGGTAAAATCCAAGTAGGTAATATGCAAATACAATCTTATATGTATTATAAATAATCAAAAAAAATCCTGTAGGGTCATGCAACCACAGGCAGCTCTTGTGCATTGCCCTGCAAGTTGCTTGCTGTATAGCAGGCAGCAGGCTGGATCAGGGGATGTTAATCTAGCTAAAGGTTTATAGACCCACTAGGTAGAGAAGACTGATCCATTTGACTCGGTCTTGTGTGCTGTCAACAGAACTGTCCACTAAGTTTGGAATCCAGGAACTTTATAACATAATGATACAAGGAAGCATGAAAGGGAGCAGCCAGGTTTAGTTGGCAGTGATGGCAATTAGGAAGAAGAAAACTGGTTTTCCAACTTGAAAACTGGAGATGCAGCATAAGCAAGTCATCTTGATACAGGAGTGGCGCTTGCCAATATTCTGCCTACTGATTCACTCGGAGTTCTCCATCAATTAGGTGCCACACAATATGAAATAAAAAGAGTATTGGATTCTTCTAATCAGCTGAATTACAAGGTCGAAGCCTTAAATTAATGCTTTGTTGTTTGAGCTGCAAATTATTGCTGAGTGTGTTTTATGCATTTGTATAATTTCTCTATTTATATATTTTTCTAATATCCATCAGAAAACTCTGTCACACACATACAAAATTCAATACGTATAGATTGCATTTTTTACCATTATGTATCTGAGACGCTTTGAAGATCTGAATTAGCCAATACTGTACTTTACTTGGAAATGGAATTATGGTCAAGCAGAATCCTCAAACCTCAAATATCAGCAGTAATGAAAGTGCATAATTCTACACATGAAACTACCAAATTCTCAAGGCTTTATTTAGCACTTAGAGTTCACAGCAATTTTTATTAAATAAAAGCCTTGGTGAGAAAATATGTTAAATCCTGGCACATAAGAGATTGCTCACTAAGGGCCACAGCAATCCTAGATGTCATTTAGTATTTACAATGCAGTTCGCACCAGGGTAGCCCTAAGGAGAGCCACTGAAATACAAGACAGATCTTGCTCCTAATGAATTCAACACGCTGCTAACGGAAGGAAGGAAAGAATTGTAAGAATATGATCAGAACGTAAGGTTTCCAATAAGCCATGTATTCAGCAAAAACGAATGCATGCAGACTTGACAATGTACTCCTGGGTAGGTTTTATTAAATTCATGCAGCTGGAAAAGAGGCTGAGGGTTAGTGGGACCATTTCTAAAGAGAAAATGTCCCAAAACCTCTTCAGCTTCCTTCTGCCTCTTTCCACCTCTTCTCTGTGCTCCCTCTCATTCGTAAGCTCTTGGTTTCTCCAGCATAGAGTGGTTTTATTTATGTTTGTTAAGTTTGTATTCAAAATGTTCATTTTGGCTCCAGAGAGAGCTCAAGGAATGAAGAATGCTGAGCCTTCTGGCCAGGTGAGCCTCTGCCATATGCCTAACACACAGAAACGCTGCATTTCCCCACTTACGAATAGAAACGTTTGATTGACATCTCTCTCCTTCCTCAACAGAGCTCAAAATTTCCCAAGGCTCACCAGCCATACGTAGTATTCATCATGCATCTCCAGCACAGAATAGGTGCTCACAAGCCAGTGGTGGAGAGAAAGCCTCAGCTATTCCTTAACAGAGGAGACAAGGTTATAGTAATGTTTGCCCAGTCTTACCTTAATGGTGCATTTATGTTACCCTAAAACATAAGGTAAAGCCAGTCTTGATGCTAAGGATAGGGTGTTGGTTCATTCACTCATTTTTTCTCAATCTGTTCAACAATACCACTGATTCTATGGTTTATAGGTGTGTGTGTGTGTGTGTGTGTGTGTGTGTGTGTGTTTGGTGGCCCACCACACAGCTCCCAAATAAATACAAGGAGACTTATTCTTACTTATGAATGTCTGGTCTCAGCTTGGCTTATTTCTAGCCAGTTTTTCTTAAATTATCCTTTCTACCTTTTGCCTCCGGACTTTTACCCTTTCTAGTCTATATACCATTCTTTCCTTCTTACTCTGGGGCTGGTTGTGTGGTTGGGTGGATGGTCCCTGGTTTCCTCGTCTTCTTTTCTCCCTCTTCCCTCTTCTCATTCTTACCCCAGCCTAGATTTCTCCTCCTTTTGATTCTCTCTGCCTGGCAGCCTTACCTAGTCCTCTCTCCTGCCTAGCTACTGACTGTTCAGGTCCTTAGTAGACCAATCAGGTACTGAAGACAGGCAAAATAACACAGCTTCACAGAGTTAAAGAAATGCAACATAAAAGACTGCGACACATTTTTGCATCATTAAACAAGTATTTCATAGCAGAAATGAAAGTAACACATCTTAAACTAATATTCCACAGCAGTGCTGGGCACTATTTTAGCAACTTGGAATACAATATGCTATAAAACCAACACAGTTCTTTAAAGTGGATACAATTCTAGTTTCAAGTAGACTCGTTCAACATCTTGATGTTTTTCCTGTCACTGTATGATGGCTTCTATTGATTGTCAATTTGACAGGTTATAGAATCATCTTGGAGACA